>OX104071.1:3048806-3093451 GCA_944474145.2 Dicrocoelium dendriticum
ATTGTGTGCGCCACTGGTTGGCGGTGCCGCGAACTGATTGCGATCTCCGATTGTGTTGCCGATTGGTGGAAACCAGTTCGCGCTGTTGGCTGGCGGTTTGGCACGTAAGCTACCATCACAGGATGATTTTGACAATTGGGAGTTTCATGTATCCTTATACCTTTCCAGTATTCCCGAAAACCACGTGGGCCCTTACGTTCTCAGTTTTTTGAGCGAGGAAGCCACGGCGCCTCTTCCGCTCGCACTGGAATCCTCAACGGCTCCAGCTTCAGAAATATGGGCAATCACTGCGCGGGACTGTTTCTTAACACAGAAGCACGCAGTGGATTTTCCCATATTATGAGAGCTGGAGCGTTGGAAGGATTCCAGTTGCGCTGGAAGAGGCGCGTGGCTTCCTCGCTCAATAAAAAACTGAGAACGTAAGGCCCCCGGGGTTTTCGGGACATATGGAAAGGTATTAAGGATACATGAAACTCCCAATTGTCAAAAATCATCACTGTGATGGTAGCTTACGTGCCAAACCGCCAGCCAACAGCGCGAACTGGTTTCCCACCAATCGGCAACACCAATCGGAGATCGCAATCAGTTCGCGGCACCGCCAACCAGTGGCGCACACAAGCTACCGATCGGACGAACAGACCAACGGCTCGGCAAAGCGTCTGGCAAACAAGCGTGGTCCGAATATCCAATCAAAACCCGAGACGGCTCGCAAACGAGTAAGCGACGTTAAGGGGATCGAGGACTTGCATCAGACGCCTGACCAATCAGCGTCACGTCAATCCGGTACGCGAACGACCGTCCATAGGCCAGAAAGAGCAGGCACTGAACCGAAACCCATCGGCCGATTGGTTTTTGATCGTCAAGACACAGCATGGGGAACCAATTGTAGCAAATGCCATGGACGAATTACGACCGAACGATTGGAGGCGAAACGCCCAGGATCAAAGGACACTGGCAAATGGAGACAAATGCATGAAAGTGTAGTAGCCGGAATAGAAACGGTCTGAGAAAATGGTCATATCTGATATAAAAAGAAAGCAATTCTCGCCAATAAAGATTTTCGTGTCGCGCCAACCTGTGTTCTTTCTGCTCGGAGGGCCGCACGTTTTACATGGCCGACAGAGGACACAAGAAGACACGCGAACCCCGCATGCGTTTTGGTGGACAACCAAACGATTCCCGCTGCAGCTCCGTTGCAAATGACCGAGAGTTCGTTGCGGAGAACTTGGAGAATATGGAAGGCGAAGTGGCTAGACTTTGTAACACCTGACTCCGTTGGATTCTCAGCCCAGATGGCCCTATCAACTGGCGATGTTCAGGCAACTGCCATTGAGGACGAAGCCAGGCGGACGCTGCAAAACGTTGGATCTCAGCGATGGAACTCAGGAGATGGAAGCTGGATGAAGTAATACGCAGATTCGGCGAGTTTTGCGAAGGTTTACCACAAACGAAATTACCAAAGGGACATCTGTTTTTTCAGGCCTGAAATCGCCTGTGCGCGGGTGAATGCATCGACGGCATTAGGCATCAGCGGAGGCTGAAATTCTGCGCGGGAATTGCAATTTTTGCACCTGTTTAGCGAGATTTCGCTGATGCGCGCGATTCGAATTATATTGGCATAAAGATGAGGATCTTTCAAGACGCCTTTTTTGGCGAGGCTAGCGAAACCTGTCTTTGGATCATTGCATCTGATATCTGTTTTTAGGCGAATCAAGGAGCGGCTCTTGACATTTTCAGGCAGGCTCATCGGGCAAGATGGAGATCGCAAAACGACGGATCTGTTTGCAGTATCCGAGGCGCGAGAAATTGTATGCGGAAGTCTATCACGGGGGGGGGGGAGCGCGAATGCAACGCGCAATGCAGTTCTTGGGTATTGCAGGCCGCTCTACACCCTAGGCGCTAAAGTAGGATTGTCCAGCATGGCGGCCGAACCTGTATGAAGTGTGCGAAAGAGAAGAACCACTTTGGGCACGTTGTTGTCAGGGGCAACCAAAGTCGACTCAGTCGGGGCAGGACTGATGCAGGAAGAGTCTGCGCAGGAGAGACTGGCTATTAACAACATGACAGGACGTGAGAGACCAGCCTGTGTATTCGCAACGTTGCTTATTCAAGGGCGTCCGGTGCGATTCCAATTGGATTCAGGAGCAAGCGTGAACATACTTCCTCACAAATACTGTCCCGATGCAGAATACCGCCAAATACAGACACAGCTCTGAGATGTGGAACGGATCAAAGTTACAACCGAAGGGCTGCGTTACCATGAAGGCCATAAACCCGAAGGATGGCTCCGAGCATTTACTTGATTTTCTCCTGGTATCAGGAGATTTAATGCCCATCCTGGGCCTTGATTCCATTCAGAGTTTGGGTTTTGTTCTCTTTTAATCATGATCGTTTTGTTCACTCCGTGGCGAAGTCGGGTACAGAGATCGAGACAACCTATCCCAGTGTGTTTGATGGTACCCGTGGGAAAATTCCAAGGCGTAGCCTCACCTGTCGTTAAACGAGTCCGCTAGTACCAGTAGGCACTACCAGCGAGAAAAAGTACCTATCGCTTTGCGTGAGAAGTTCTTAGACGAGTTGCAGCGTTTGTATCAGTATTAGGTGTGATTGCCCAAGGTCGATGAGCCAACCGTTTGGGTCAGTCAAGTCGCGATAATAACCAAGGAAGTCAGGCGCGATTTGCGTGTGTGCATCGACCCTAAGCCGCTCAACAGCACGCACTCAGGAGAGAGTATTTTACACTACCAACGCTAGATGACGTCTTACCCGAGTTGTCCGAAGGCCAGATTGTTCACGAAAGGTCGACCTCGCTTCCGCTTTCTGGCACGTCCAGACTTGACGAAGAGTCCAGTTATTTAACCACGTTCGGAAACGCCATTTGGACGGTTTCGGTGGTTGCGCTTCACCATGTCGGTTTTGAAATGTGTCCAGTGAAATTTTTTCAGAAACGATTAATGCAGGCCCTAGACGATCTACCCGGAGCTATTTGTGTAGCAGACGATGTAGTGCGGTTTTTGGGGCGACTCTGGAGAGACACGACTCGTGAACCTGAGCAGATTTCTAGAACGCTGGTAAAAGACAAGAATATGCAGATTGAAACGTGAGAAAATTGAGTTATCGAAAAACAGAGCTGGTGTTCCACGGACATGTTTTTGACGCGCAGAAGGTCTAAAGCCAGATCCGGAGAAAGTTAGAGCCATAAAAGAGATTGCCAACCTCCGACAGATGTTAAAGCCGTGAGCAGACTAAACGGGATGGTGAATTAACCTCAGCCGCTTCCTTCCACGACTAGCCGAAGTAATGGTTCCTATCCGAAAACTTTACAACATAAGGGGCGAGAGCTTGGCAGTGGAAACACAGAACAGGAGGAGGCTTTCCCAGAACATCTAAACAACTGATCGCGTGCGCCCCTGTCCTAGCGTATTACGATCCGTCACTTCCCCTTGAGATCCAGTGTGACAGTAGCCAATTCGGCATTGGTGCCGTGCTAATGCAGAAGGGGAAGCCCATTCGATTTTCGCAGTGTCGGACAACTAACCGGAATCCGAGCGCCGTTATGCACAGATTGAAAAAGGAGATGCTAGCATTGGTTTATGCCGTAGAGCGTTTCATACGATTACACTTTTGGTCGCCGGACCACTGTATTTACCGATCACAAGCCTCTGGTGATCAATAGCCAATAAAACCACTGCACGTCGTCCCACGCCGCTTACAAACGAAGTGCTCATTCACGCGCGCCAGAAGTACGAGACCTAGACATCGTCTACCGAAACCGGGGTCGAGGATGTACATTGCAGACACACACTGTCCTAGGGCATATCTTTCCGATGGTGACCGCCGCATACGCAAAAGACCAAGACATTGTCCATGTCACTCAGCTATTGGCCGTCACAGAGGAGCGTTTCCTAGCAACTTACCATCGCCACACTGGAAGCGACGACGGCTGTTGTAATCGGCTCAATGGTAAACGATACTGACAAGGGTGGCCCGATAGTAAAGAACAAGCTGCCAAGGAGTTGGACTCCCTTCTTAACTTTCGGATGAATGTGTCACACAGGATGGGCTAATCTTCAAACGGCAACCGCGTATACTCAGTTCCTAAAGGCAATGCAAACGACCCATGCTGGAGCTGATACACGGAAAGTCATTTCAGGAGATCAATGCTTGCGATGGCGAGAGAGCTCGAGAGACTAAATGTTTTGGCCTGGATAATGACTAGTCAGATACGGGATCAGTATTTCAAAACTGCTTAGCCCTGTCGAGCACATGATGTCCGCCAGCCGAAGGAAGCCTATGATAGCTGATCGTGAGGTCCCCGGAAAAGGCCGTTGGCAGAAAAAGTCGCCCTAGACATCTTTGGCACCATGGACGGAGAAAGAATTACTGATCGGCTGTTCGAGATACTTATAGCGAACTTATTTCGGGATTGGGATGCTCTCACGTACTACTATGCACACAGGCCGTGATAAACAAGACTGACGATCCGCAGTTTGGCGCGACATGGGATACCGGAAGTGAGGTAGTGGTCCGACAGAACTGGCCCCCAATTCAACAGCGCCGCAGAATTCGGAAGTTTCCGCGAAAAGTGGGATTTCCTTCATCGTTTAACCACGCCTTACCACAGTCAGTCCAGAAATGGAAAATGCTGAGTCAGCCGTGAAGGAAGCAAAGAAGTTATTCACCAAAGCCAAGGAGACCAAAAGAAGATCCTAACATCATGTTTGTTAGTAACGAAGAAGGAACATGCCATCTTGCCGAAATTGGATGGCAGTCCAGCGCCTTCAACGTCTGTTTGGCCGTACGGATCGTAGGGACAAGAACCCTGTTGCCGATCGCCACATATCTCTGCTGCAGCTGAATATACAATCGCAGAGCTTGATGTACTGAGCGACTTGCGTGCTGAGCGCATGCTTTCGACTAAAGGAAATATTACGATATCGGCGGAGACGTAATGCAGCTTCCACGCCTGTTGCCCGGAGAGAAGAGGTCTGTCGCGCCGGACACCGGGAGCTAACGGGTCTTGGAGGAAGATGGCGAGTAGAAGGTCTCAGAAGGGTCGAATATCGGAAGCTCACGACGTAAGAGTTGGGGATAGTCTATTTCGACGCAACCGGGTGAAGTTAAGGAGAACAACGTGCGTGATACACAAGCACGGCATCGTGCGAGAGCAGCCACACGCAGCCGGAACATTTCGGTGGATACTACGTCAGCTACACGACCACAAGACTACAACCGCAGTGGAAGGGCGATTACACGCGCTTACGACAATCGGGACTACAAAAAAACGAAAAAAGGAAGGATTGTGATGGGTAGCTTGCGTGCCAAACCGCCAGACAACAGCGCGAACTGGTTTCCACAATCGGCAACACAATCGGAGATACGCAATCAGTTCGCAGGCACGCCAACAGTGGCGCACACCAGCTACCCGTGAACGGACAACGGCCAACGGGCTCGGCAAAGCGTCTGGCAAACAAGTCGTGGTACGAATATCCAATCAAAACCCGAGACGGCTCGCAAACGAGTAAGCGACGTTAAGTGGGATCGAGTGAATTGCATCAAGACGCCCTGACCAATCAGACGTCACGTCAATCCGGTACGGCGAACGACCGTCCATTGGGCCAGAAGGTGCAGGCACTGAACCGAAACCCATCGGCCGATTGGTTTTTGATCGTCAAGACACAGCATGGGGAACCAATTGTAGCAAATGCCATGGACGAATTACGACCGAACGATTGGAGGCGAAACGCCCAGGATCAAAGGACACTGGCAAATGGAGACAAATGCATGAAGAGTGTAAGTAGCCGAATAGAAACGGTGCGCAGAAAATGGTCATATCTGATATAAAAAGAAAGCAATTCTCGCCAATAAAGATTTTCGTGTCGCCGCCACCTGTTGTTCTTTCTGCCGGAGGGCCGGACGTTTTACAATCCCCAGGCCGAAAAACTGGGGGTTGCCTCGGCACAGGTCGAAAATCCGAAAAATCCTGGGTAACAACACGAAGTTGCGATTTCATTTTTGGAAGATGACATTTTCCTTCTCCATTGTGATCCCACCTCTGTCACCAAATGCAACGAAGTTCCTGAAATGGGGTACCGGCGGGAGCTGGAAAACGGGCACGGAACGAATCAACGGCGGTAGAAAGCAGCACGGTCAATCACAGCGGACACATGACGCGAGAAGCACACACAGCAACCGGGCACTCACAGAATCGCAATACGCAAGCGTGACACGGGCAAAACGAGCAGACACGAAGGAAGCACGTTTATCCACAACAGGAAAAACAGAGGTGTGTACAGGACCTTGATAAGACAATCAAAACAAAAGGGGAATGTCAGAGTTTTTGGGTCGGTAAAGTGCCTTCGCACGTTTTCATATATCTGTGGTTTCTCGAGAATCTGCAAATGAAAGAGAAAAGAAAGAGATCATTTAAGTAGTCTTTAAAACGACCCATGGCGGTTTCGATTTCGTTACAGTGTTTATGTTCAAAATTTGATGGGGTAAAGCGCCTTAGTGACCTTGGAAGTTGTTCGAACAAAATTCGTCACGGTATTCGTGCAATAATGAGATACATACAGTAGCTAACGTAAACAGGATGTTCGGCGAAATAGGTGACGGCTGATTTAAATGCTTGCGATCGACACAGTTCTCGAAAGCGCTATCCAAATATTCCCTGTCCACGCGAATGACCAAAAAGTGTCCGCTGGAGTGACCATTGGACGTCCATGAGTGACCAATATCTGTCCTCAGCCGTCCTAATTAGGAACTTTTTGGACGATTTTTGGTCACTCAAAAAAGTTCGTGCGCAGCTTTAGTGAAGCCCCGCAATATTTGCCACTAGTCGCGACTACTCCCAGCACAAAATTCCCCGTATATGGGTCGGTTGGGGAGAGCCGGGGATACTAGACGGTAATCAATGACAAGCAAGACGTGTCAAACACGATAGTATAGAAGTCAGGGGCGACTGAACCCAACGCATATTGTGCAGGCTACAAGTGTAGTGCAACAGAAAACATGCTCTTTCAGTATCTTGTAACATTGGATTTTATGGTTGTTTTAACCTTCGAAACGTCTATTTGTTTTGCTGACTGCACGTCCGTCGTCACATACCGTTTTGGTGAGTTCCTCGCTGCACGTTTCTAGCTCTGTCTGATTCGCTTCCTATTCCTGTAGCCTGTACAATATACGTTGGGTTCAATCGCCTCCGACTTCTATACTGTCGTACTTGACACGTCTTACGTGTTATTGTTTACCGACTAGTATCCCAGGCTCCGCCCAACACAAGAATAGGAAACGAATCAGACAGGGCGAGAAACGTGCAGCGAGGTACTCGCCAAAACGGTTTTGTGTCAACGGATGTGTAGTCAGCAAAACAAGTGGACGTTTCGAAGGTTAAAACAACCGTAAAATCCAATGTTACAAAATACTGAAAGAGCTTGTTTTCTGGTACACTATAGGTCTATGCTGAGTTTCGCGCAGAGCCACTTTAAAAAGTACTTAGACCAGTACATGAACAAGGTGTATTGTAAAGTGAATAAAAGCACATAATGAACTCCCGATGCGTCGGGTGCAACCAATATTCATGCCTGGCGTAGCTGCAAGAGTTTTGGCTCTCAGCACTAAAGCACTGGGCCTGAAAGTCAACAAATAGCAGGTCATTAAGCAACTTGTGAAAGCCAAAGGGCACCGCGAGAAAGATAAGATATTATGATATGTCTGGACTGTGTCCACAGATGTAAATAAGGCAAACGAAAACGGTGTACATCTAAATACATTGACGTACACATCAGATTCAGATGGACTGGAACGATAGGAATATCCCTTGGCTGTTCCTTATTGAGCAAATCATTAAGCCAGGAATGATAAGGTGCTAGGTCTTGATAGATCTAAAACGAAACATCCGAAACACACCCTAATCAACCAATTACTGCCCACGTTCCCTGCACTAGCAGTCCCCGCTGTGTAGGTTACGTGAAGTAAGAAAGAAGTAGAAAGTAAATGGAAGATAAAGGGGGATGAAAGCCATTAAAATGAAGGATAACACCAAAGAGTGAAAAGAATAGCAGAATAAGAACTAAAAGTTTGAAGATGGATATGGTCAGGAGAAGGGAAAGGTTTCGTGTTGCCACCCAAGAGCGTCTAACTGATGCTCGAAACCTTTAACCGTAGGTTCACTGACTACACTTTCTGGAAGCGAGTTCCAGCGCTCGATAACTCTACGCGATAACCGAGTTTCCGCACTGAGCCGGTCAGAACGCGGCTTGTGTAGCTTCATGGGATGACCACGAAGACAAGGCAACCTAGCCGGGCTAAATAGCCAGCTCATGTCCAGTCTAACCTTCCCTGTTAAGATGCGGTAAGTAAGGATTATGTCTCCTCGAAGCCGTCGGTAGTGCATTGAACACATACCCAAGCTAAGTAGACGCTCGGGGTACGATTGCCCCCATAACCCCACGACCAATTTGGTACCTACTCTCAAAACCCTCTCGAGCTCCATTTTGTCCCGAACAAGGCAGGGCCGGCAAGCCTGGACGCAGTATTCTAGCTAGAGCCGAATGAAAGCTGAGGACAGCTTCACAAATATGTCGGCAGTTAAGACCCTGAAAGAACGGCGTATTACCAAAACATTCGGAAACCCCCTACTAGCGGCCTTCTTCCAGTTGTCACCAGAATGTAAAGACGAGGAATGGATGACGCCTAGGTCTACCTGGCTGGAGGCAAGGGGAGTTCGACCCCAACGAGTACGTAGCTCGAAGACGGGAAAGTTGCTCCTATACGAAGGACGGAACACTTAGCCTGATTAATGCGCAGTAGCCACAAAGTAGACCAGTCCCAGAGTCTGTCCAGTGCATGCCATATGGCCTCAGAACCCCCAGGAACATATACAACATTCCATAGCTTAGCATCATTATCATTATACACTTCAGCTGGAGGTGGGAAAACACCTCCGCTATTGTGCCGCAATACATGAAATAAATACATGCATACATACATATAACACAAAGGAAAAATAGCTACAACAGTTGCATGCCAGCTGAGCTACCAGTAACCGATAGGCATCGTTCCGGTAAGCTTCCAGCCAGCTACTAGGCAAAAAGAAAGAAACTTTTTGTTATGTTTTACCCTAGGAAATGAGATCGTAGATGGAGGGGAGACTAAAAGGGATGGGGAGGGACAAAGGCCCTCACAGCAGGAACGCCACTGAAGTCGGCTCCTTGCCATGTCAGCAAGTGTATCTAGCCAAACGTGTTCACCGTCTTTTGGACCCCAACCAGGGAGCGGTGAAGCTCCAAACGAGGCTAGCTCCGAAGTGATGGACTTCATTCCTCTGGACCAAGTCATCGCTTGGCCACCTCTCCTCTTCTTCCACCCACATCCCCGGTGAGCAAACAACGCACATCGCAGGAGTCGGTGGGCTGGCATGCGTAACACGTGGCCGAGCCATCGGAGACTGGTGCGTGAAATAACGGTGCTGAGTGGTTCAGATCCTTTTCCTGGGTCGTAAACTTTGCGTCGAACACGCTCGTTACTCACGCGGTGTTCCCACCAGATGTGAGCCAAACTGCGAAGGCACCGATGGTCGAACGTAGCTAGCCTCTTCAAGTCCGCCGACCTAAGGGGCCAGATTCCGCAACCGTACAGTAAGGTCGAACGTACCGCTGCATTGCACACTCTACCCTTCAGGGCGAGAGTAATGTCGCGCCACCGCCATAGGTGGCGAAGGTTAGCAAAAGCACTCCGAGCTTCCGCTACACGGTTCGTAATCTCGTCTTCTATCCCAAGGGCGCTGGTACAACTTCCTAGGTAACTGAATTTCTGAACGACTTCCAGCTGATCCCCACCAACGGTCAGCGCAGGAGGCGATCCCTGCCAATCTTGGAGGAACGCTTTGCATTTCAATGGTGCAAAGCAAAGCCCGAAGCGGCTGCCAGCCAGTGCTAATCTGTCCAGTGAGGCTTCGCACGTCTGAGAGCTGTCACAGATGAGGGCAATGTCGTCTACATACTCCAAGTCAAGAAGTCGTTCTATTGGGAGTAGCTCCACACCTTCTAGGTCATGTCCTGTAAATGCAAACTCCATGACTTCGTCAATAGCGAAGTTGAAGAGGAAAGGTGACAGCGAGCATCCTTGTCTCAAACCGCTGGAGATATTAAAGGGTGGCGACAGCTTGCCGCAAGCCCTCACTCTGCCCATGCTAAGCAAATATAATGCTTGGATAATATTTACTTATTTCTCGGGCATACCTTTCCTTAGTAGACAATTCCAAAGGGCACATCGGTCAACCGAATCAAAGGCACCTTTGATATCGAGGAATACGACAACGGTGGGCCACCAATATGTGTAGCGGTGCTCCAACAACTGACGCAAGGTGAAAATGTGGTCGATGCAGCCACGAACCCTACGAAATCCGGCTTGCTCCTCACGAATCTGGCTTTCACGAGCGCCAGTCAGTCTGTGAAGAATTACGGAGGCTAGTAATTTGGAGGCGATGGAGATCAGGCTGACTCCTCTATGGTTGCCGCATTCCGAGCGCTAGCCGCCTTTGAAGCTGGGAACAATAATGGAGCAGCTCCAGTCGGTTGGGACAGTCTCCTGCTCCCACAGTTTCACTAGTAATTCATGTAACGCATCAATAAGAGCAGAGCCACCGAATTTGAAGAGGGCTGGAGGAAGGTCATCTGGTCCCGCGGCTTTGTTCAACTTCAACCGTCCGATCTCATGTTCGACTTCTGAGCGAGAGGGTGGATCCAAAGGGACAGCCCACGGAGTATGGCGATCACTCGCCGGCGAAGAATCGAACAATTCTAGCCGATTAAATTGCTTCTCAAAATGCTCAGCCCAAAGATCCAAACGTTTGGACAAATTTTGGATAGGCTGTCCACTCTCTGTACAAATTGTTTCACTAACACCAGGCCTACTGCTGCCCGTTTCCCATATCAGACGGAATAACTTACGATGGTTGCCAAAGGCAGCGGCCATTTCCATTTCTGACGTACAATGAGACCACCAAGCTTCGCGGTCTCTCTTCAAGCTAGCACGGAGTTTAGCCCGGAGCTCTTTGCGTGTTTCATTGTGCTCGCTTCCAGCCGGGATATGCCGGCGAGCGTCGATAAGTTCCAGTGACCGAGAAGAGACCCAATGTCCATGTTGGCTTTCAGACATACCACATGAGGATTTGCCCGCTGCTAGTAAGGTCTGGCGAACATGCGACCAGTGACCATCGATTGTATCCAGTGAGCGATTGCTCAACTCGCATGTCAGCGTACTTTGATACCCATTCAGAACAGCTGGCTTTGTCAGTTGACTGGTGTCAATGCGCTCAAAGCGTCGTCATGGGCGTCCGCCATAGCGCATCCGCACGTCAGCATATACAAGTGCATGATCGGTGTCCACACATGTGCTCCAAACCGAACGAGAATTCTGGATGCAGCCTCTCCAGCGGTAACTTATCGCAATGTGATCGATCTGCGTGCAAGGCTGGTTCGAGGCTGGTGGGCGCCAAGTCACCCTCCGGCGGGTGCTGTGTCGGAAATTAGTGCTCGCAAGAAATAAGCGAGCATCTTCACACAAATGAAGTAACTGCTCACCGTTATCATTACGGGAGCCCACACCGTGCTGACCGCCCAGATGCATTTCATCAGTTTGCAACTTTCCAACTTGTGCGTTCATATCCCCCGCCAGCACAACAGTGTCCGTGCTTCTTCTGTGGCGAAGGAGCCGAGTCAGTTGGCGGTAAAGTCGTTCTTTACCGAATCACCGCTACAGTTTGTGGGCGCGTAGGCAGCGATAATGAATAGACACCTATTAGTCCCGTGCGACTTCGAAGCTTTAAACGAGTCAGCCAATCGGACCGCACACATCCGGCTACTGAATGAAATCCAACCAACCAGAGCAGCTTCAGCCAGGGGACTCAGGGCAATGCCAACACCAGCTTGGCCGGTGCTCGAAGCTGCATCGTCACCGGATAGACGCACTGAGAAAATACTGCTTGCGTCACCTGAAAGGGATCGCAGCTTGAGCACAGAGCTGGAGTCTTGCAGGCGGATCTCTGATAAGCAGCAGATATCGACCGAGAGGGTCTCCAATTATCGAGCAAGTGCTCCCTGATGACCGATCTGAAGCAATGTGCGAACCTTGAGGCATGCTTATCTGAAGGAGGATCGAGGGCTCCAAATGGAAGCCGATGAACTGGAATGGACCGCTTGGTTGGACATGGGCTTGTCGACAGCAGAGGAGTGACGCTCCGCGTTCACATGTGAGTTGAAATTAGAAGATAAATGCCTAGCAAAGCATGTTGGGGGAGGGCCAAGAATCGGGGGCTGAAAACTGGGGGATATAAGTGAATTTGGAAGGGGACGGTAAGCGTGAAAAAGCGTAAGATGGGGAATAAGAAGACGGGAAGACTTGAGCAGTAGCATCCAAACCCTATCCACCCTGCTCGATGCAGCAGATAGGGCACCGTTGATTATCCTCTGCGGTGGCCAGAGCATCAGCAATTTGTTTAAGATAATATTCATGGTATTGCGTGGGCAGGATACTGTCAGGTTGCCCAGGCCTAGACTGGAGAACGATTAGGGTTCTCAACCAAAGCCTTTGGTTCAAAAACCTGACCGCAAGGCAGCGGGTTTGGCGTTGGGCTACAAGCAGTCCGTATTAAGGAATAAGGTGCCACCCTCATTCCAACCCTCAACCTGGAGGACCAGGAGGCTGAGTTTGTCTGGCCTCTAACCATTGACCAATCTGGTATGAGTGACTCTGAAGGTTCAAAAGCACCACCCAGCATGGCTCAATGGATCGCTGAGGCACACAAACCATCGAACCACGGTAAGGTCCAGCCTCATAGCTTAAGGTCATCAGCAAACAATAAGGATGATACCCCAAGCTCTCCAGGGAGATCGTTTGCCTAGATGGAGAACAGCATCGGTCCAAGAACCGAGCCCTGTGGGACAGTGCTAAGGATCGCTTGCCTAAAGGATAAGCTGCGACCCACACGTACACACTGCTCTCTCATCTGTAAGGGCGCAGATATCCAGTGAAGGGCGCGGCCAGATACGCCGTAGGACCTCAGCTTTTGTGATAGCCTCAAGTGGGGTACCTTATCAAATGCTTTCGAGAAGTCTACGGAAAGCACATCCACTACGTGGCCATAGTCCACTGCCTCGGCCCAAGCTTCACGAGCAAACAACAAATTCGTCAAACACGAGAACCCCTTCCGGAATCCATGTTGTGCACTACTGAGTAGATTAACTCTATTCAGGTGACATTCCAACGAATCTCTCACCAGCTTTTCAAGCAGTTTGACCACGACGCTAATCAGACTAACTAGCCTATAATTGGCTGACAGACTCCTGTCGCTATTTTTGAAGATAGGACAGATGACAGCCTCCTTCCATTCAGAAGGTAATGCACGGCTGTCAAGTGACTTCTGAAACACCGTCAGCGGTCCACTTTGTTCCCCCGCCAACTCATGCAGAAGCTTCGGGTGAATTGAATCAGATCCAGCTGCTTTGGTAGCGTTCAGTTTTTGCAGAAGTTTAAGGACTTGCGTTTCCACCACTGTAAACTCAGATAAAAAGAACCCTCAGGTTCTCTGGGGACAAGTTCAAGGCTAGTCAACGCGGCCTCACGTACAAAAGCCCCTGCATACTGTTCCCCAAGTACACGAGCCTTATCTGGGTCCGCATACGCACGAGTTCCATCAGTCCGCATCAAAGTTGGGATTACCGAATTTGAACCACAGCGTCCCTTAGCCTAAGCGAAGAACTTCTTCGGATTTTCCGAAGCTCCATCAGCCAATTCCTTTTCGTCTGAACATAATGGCACACTTATTTGGATGACCCACCTGTCCAGTGTCTATGTACAAAAAGCTGAAAGCGAATAGCCGAAGTAGTGGAACCCCGACGATCTGATATAATTGGGTTCGTAATTTAACCGGACTGAAACCATCGTGCTTGTGCAGGTGGTCACATACCCACGCAATCTTATTCCATACGTGGAAAACATGAAAGTAGGCCTTTTTAAAACGCTCGATGCAATAGCGTGGAGTACGGTTATTCAGCAACGCGAACGGCAATGCTCAGGCACATTATATGACGCAGTGTATATTTATCGGTGCCTACTTAATGCACCTTGCGGTGTTACGATGAAAAATGTACGGCTCCGCGTGAATCGAGGCACGGTGGATACGTTCATGAGCCCTCTGAAGCCATCGACGGAGACGACCTTCCATCTCCTCTTCTGTGCAGCTATGCATTCCTATCCGTACTATTGCAGTTAAAACATGGAGATCAGGTGAAATATTATGGACTAACCGATCATTGCCCGGGTCAAACCAGTCTCGCGGAAGTGGCGTTTTGTGCGAACGACGCGCCAGTTCAATTGGTTAGCCAGCTCGTCCTTGCATGCAACCTGCATGATTTTGTGCACTGCTGTCGAAACGATCATGGTGAACTAGTTACTGTAAAGTAAAAGCATACATAAGCTGCATCGTACCAACTGGGCCCTGGCATTGTGCCTCTCTAGTCGTCGATCTAGTGACTGCATCTCCTCCACCGTCTTCAACGGAAACTGTACAGTGTGTAGCGCCTGTAAATTTACTTATCTTTCATTGTACATTCCTTTCCTATTACAACCAATTCTTGTACATTAACCTTGTATACTTGTTTTGATTGATAAATAACACAATTTTTGAACCACGCGGGCAAATCGACGTGTTCTCTCTGTGTTCTTGTGCCACGGATTTTATGGCATTGTCGGTCACTACGTTCTAACCTCGAGCAATATTCACCTACAGATCTCGTTCCGTCTCAACTGGTTCCACCATCGTCGTTTGTCATCCATCGGAGTGGCTGACGCAAGAGGACTAGGAAGTTTTATGTGGTTGGACTTCTAATCCGCGTCGAAACCCTTCTGTGAGTCTTGTCATTTCTGATCATCATTTACTCATCTTTATTTCTCTTTGGGTCCGAGTCCACTACAAGTGTATACACTGAGCTTGGGTCAGCTGACAGCTAAAAGCGAGCGGAAGACCTCTCTAATTTCAAGGCATGAATTTCCTCCCGATTACAGGCACCCAGCTATCGCGCCCGTTTTTCGTTGGCAACAATCAAGTTAGAGACCCAGATAAGTGCCTTCCGAAAACCATGTTGGGCGCATGAGATGCTGTGCAGGTTCCCTAGGTGAAGATCTAGGGCTCTGTTTAAATTCTTTCCATGATGTTACAAATTGTTGGGGTCAGACAGATAGGTTGGTAGGTTGCAGGATCCTGACGATCTCCTCCCTTGTATATGCATACTAGTGTCCACTGAAATGCATGTGGTCATTAGAGACCATACCTGCATATAGTGAGTTCAATTACCTTCTGAAATGGCATTTACCACGGAATTTTTAAGGCTTCATTATGGAACTCCAATATATACATTGCCACTCTATCCTCTAACGGTACCGTAGTAATGAAGCGCGTCACTCTGCAATTCACCATCTGTGTATTGCAGGCACCCTACACCTTCAGGTGTAAGCCGAAGGATAGCCCTTAAGTTTGAAATAATACATTATGACATCAGTTAATATGCAAAGAACCTTACGTTACAAGCCGCTATTCCAGCACAAGTATGAGCCATTGTATTGAACACTTTTACCTCCTCGGTTTCCGGAAATGACAAACACTTGCATTGGATGGAATCAATGGAGATCCACTTTTGATTGGGATTTTATCAAGAACATCTGTATATCCGCAGATGATTAGAATGAATAAATTTGTGGAAGAATACCTCCACTGTCGCATAACGTTGCATGCACACCAGTGTATTACGAATGTCCACAATCACTGAGGGTCTGTTGCCAACAAATAAAGTATTGTCCGGATGCGCATCTGTCACAACGAAACATCTGACGGGGACTTGGTTCACGGTACAAGGGCGGCATGTCGCTGGAGTGTTGTACGTGTCATCAAGGTATCCGTCCGACGGTGGTTGCGAATACGCAGCCTTCTCAACCAATCGTGGAAAGACCTGAGACGCCGGCATACGTGGACCACGAACCAGAAGACGCAAGTTGTGAAGATGAGACTCGAATAGAAAAGCGGAATAGGAGTCCAGTAATCCAAGTTCATGCATGTCATAGCACAAATACAGTAAGCAATGGAGGTTAAACGCTAACCCCTGGCGACCGTACAAATCAACAAACTGATCAACGGTCTTAAGAATCGTTGACCAGTGCTAGAGGGAACTGATATTCGTACCATTTCTTGCAGCACAACACATGCATCCCCAAGGAGGAGTCCTAGAAGTTCTCCTACATCGTAGGGTGTAATATACAATCGCAACAAGGCCAATGTACGGCAGGAACTGCCGATACTCTGTGGCTTTCCATCGATCTGCATCTACGAAAGTGCGGCACTTTAAGGGGAAATCTACC
Source organism: Dicrocoelium dendriticum (assembly GCA_944474145.2). Classification (NCBI taxonomy): domain Eukaryota; kingdom Metazoa; phylum Platyhelminthes; class Trematoda; order Plagiorchiida; family Dicrocoeliidae; genus Dicrocoelium; species Dicrocoelium dendriticum. The sequence goes on from OX104071.1 coordinate 3,065,220, forward strand.
GTCAGTGACTTGCGGCACTGATCTGTATTGGTATTCACATACGATATCTGCATGGCGGACAAGAGCACCTCGGTGGATGTGGGGCACTTACACCACAAATTAAACGGGCGCCTCATGAACCCAAGGCAAACCATTTACATGTAATCCAGAGGAAAGCAGGTTATCATGTCAATGCGAAGTGCCTCAAAGGTTAATCACCGACATGCTGTTTTTCTAGAATATGTAGACGGAAATCTTCATCATTCCTTGGCATGGTACCCTTGTCCAGTGGGAAAGTCATGTGGCCAGCTACATGCACACCTATAGGAAGTTATTGAAATGCTAATGAAACTGGATACCAACAAGTAACGGTACATTTCTCGCATGACTAGTAACCGGTATGCTGCTTCACTTGTCGGATGTAAGGCCGAGCAGCAGCATCCGCAATCACACACTTCAAATTGTCACCAAAGGACCTTCTGGAGATATACGGATTCCAGGATGCATGCCATCTCTCAGATCATCAACGGTTCATCGTAGAAACGCATGTACATCTGCAGGTTTTGACAAGCCCATATACAATCCGACAATGAAAACGGATGAAGGTGGATCCGTGAGTCTAGCCAAGACGGACCGCACATGTTTATGCAAACTGCGAATCAGGGTGAGTCCATCTACGTGCAGCTGCAGCTGCAAATTCGACATGACAGTGGCATCGCTGGTTATCAGCAGGTGACGTATTCCTGTACGCAGTCCAACGTGCACCCTTAACAACGGTAGCCGAGCATCCACTTGGTGTACAGAGCAATGTGCGCGAATCGCACAACACTTCAGGGTGCAACGCAAGAAGACGCCCAAGCATCAGGTTTATCGTTCTAGCTGGTAAATATCCATCGATCGCGATACTGTGGCAGATTTCAGTAATGGTTGGCAACTGCGGCATTGATATCACACGTAGTAAATCGGCAGGCACCTCTTTAAGCATGTCATGCGTTTGGAAAGTCCGCTTATCAATAATCGACTCCAAAGATTGCGCCTGTAAATCACATAAACCTGAACGAACTATGTCCAGGGAATCCATTAATGGCTGTGTGGATGTACCAGCCACTTTTTCAAGGCTTCTGGAAAGCGAGGGGGACACAATTCGTCGGGGCTTGATTAGGGAAACATCTGACGATTTAACCAACGTTACACATGTGCATACCGAATGTAGCATTATTCTGCATTACGGGACCGTAAGCACGTTTCATGCGACGATAGATATTCGGCCGAGGGCCACCAGTATAAGGTCGGCGGGGCATAACTACAAACTTTCACCGCGATGGCAATGGCGAGAATATGTTCGTGGTATGATTTTCTGGTACAGCTAACCAAACTTTCAGTGTCGGCATAATCAAACATGTAACATTATTTGCATAGCATTGATGGTTATAAATGTTATAGATAAACTGACTGTGCAGTTTTCTTCCCATTTCATCATTATTTTACGAGTGACCAAACAGACTCTCAAATGGGACGCTCGACCGTCCAACTGTCGGACAGGGTTGTTATGCCACAAAAATAGTAATCGCGTTTTGGGCAGTTAACTGCCTACTAAACTAAGATTAAACTGACGCGGTGTACCATATAATCTGATATCTCTTGGAAGTTTGTTCCAAATCTTTGAGTAGTGGACTAGGAAATAGCGTTCGCTGCTCCTAGTAGTAAATTTTGTAATCGTGACCTACACTTCGTTGTTGCGGATCGTGCAACTGCTGTTTAAATACATAGAAACACTGTCATAAGAACCGTGAATCAGATGGTTTATGATTTCGTAATGAATACTGTTAGGAAGGAATACGCGATGCGAACAAACCAAGACCAAATCGTGGAAGCAGGCTATCCAAACTCACCCGTCCGGATTCGGGCGAGCAGAGAGTCAACCGGGAGATGCGGCCAATTAACGCGAGGGCGGCGTTCCTTGATTTGCTGTAAGTCGACCTTTCTAGAGCTTTCCACGTGCGCTCCAAATACCATTCACGAACTTTCATTTCACCTTTATGATTAACGGTGTGATTCGCAAATACATCCCAGTTGCTCTGCTCATCCGATCTGGTCTTCTCTCTGTCCTGTGGCGCGGCAGCGATTTCGGGTTTTGATTGGGAATCAAACGTCCATTCAGGCAAGGGACGAACACTTCGGCTGGCGACGGGTTGAACCCTAGTCAAGATGTCCATATCGGCTGACGAGCTCAAGGCCATCCTGCTGCAGCAACAAGCACAATTTGAGGCATCCCAACTCAAGCTGATCGAAACTCTTACGCGCCAGCTCTTAGTCCAGACCGGTTCCCTGTCTACAACCGTAAGCCGTCAGCATCGGTAGACGCCATCACTAACAGCATTACCGAATTATCGTACGACCTGGCTGCAGGCCTCACCTTGGAAGCATGAAGATGTGTTCCGCGTTGAACTTGGAGACCATGATGACGATTAGAAAGTCCGATTGCTGTTAACGAAACTTGGGACAGCAGAGCACTCCAGTTATGTCAACTTTATTTTGCCTACGAAAGCTCGGGGCTGCACTTCTGAGGAGACTGGCAAATGCTTAGGCGAACTATTTGGAGAGCAGTCATCCATCTTCAACACGCGATATCAATGCCTGAAGACCACCAAGATGGAGGTTGATGACAACCTCACTTACGCTGGCATCGTAATCGCGAGTGCCAGAAATTTGACATCAAATCCATCAAGGCAGATCAGTGCAAATGCCTGATTTTTGTCTGTGGTCTACATTCCCCACGGGATGCAGAGCTTCGCACCAGGCTGTTGAGTAAACTTGAATAAGACCAGCAAATGAGTCTAGACCATAACTACTGAATGCCAAAGATTGCTGAACCTCAAGCATAACACGCTTAGGCTGGGGAAGCAACAATCAACCCCAAGTCTTAATGTAGTAAAAACAACCTCGAAGAAACCGCTTCCAAGTGAAACAGGCTACGTAAAGCCCAGAGAGAATCCCATGCCCCCGACTGCTTGTTGGAGATTTCATGAGTGGCATTTTGTTCAAGTGTGTCCATTCCTGAATACTGTTTGCCACAGTTGTCATAAAGGGGGCCAGAAGGAAACGCACCGCCGATCCAGACTGCAGTCTAAACGTGCTAGCCATGCGCGACCGAATTCAAATGTTTCCAAAAGATTCAGTAGCTATAGTACGGTTCAAGCGGCCTACTCTGATGAACATGTGGCTCGCAGAAAGTACATCAGAGCGTCTCCAGCTAGATACGTGTGGGGAACCGTAAAAGAGGACGGGGTGAATAGGGGTGAGTGGAACAAAACTCACCAAACCACGGGGAGTGGTAGAGTATTCTTACCTGCGCTATAACACCTCTCCCTCTTCGAAAAATGAGTATCCGGAGGACAATATAACTTCACACAAGAGTATCCGCTTGTCTACATGCATCCAACACCAAGGTGGTTCGGGCTCAGGCCAAGTGTGCAATGGCGTTCGTTCGAGTACGTTATCAGAACGGAAGTATTCGGGATATGTATCCCCATTAGTGCAAGAACTGATACGATTCGCTGACTCGCTGAGAAAGTAAACTCCTGAATTCCTTTCACTTCCGAAACATTTAGAACCGCTAGAACTTTATGTTTGACCGACAATGTGCCAAGTCCTGGCTGGGTTGATGGAGAAATGGTCTTGCTAGTATGCATCGTTTCTGTTCGCAGCGATACCGGAATACTGTCGAGTTTCACTGTAAGGTATTTTCTCGTCCATGGAAATCTGTGCGAAATACTGCGGATGTTGCCTCCCTTACTGCGCCGCGAAACCGGTTTCTATGGAAGTTGGAACTTGCGTGTAATCTTGGAGTAGGTTTATCTATGTGCAGGTTTTGACATGCAGGAATTCCGTGAGCGAAATTTCTCGTAGAATGCCTCTCACCTTCGTTCCAAGACTTAGTCGGGGGGCTTCTGGTCCGGCACATCTGGATTCATATGTTGGCCATTAATAGCTGCGTGACAGAACTGGGGGTTCACTTCTACAGTCTGAAACGCCAAAATTTTTTGCATCACTGTTCAAACTAAGCGGCCTTTGACATTCAGCTGCAATTTCCTGTGATGTCTGCCTCGGTTCCGGCCGCTATTTAACCTGAATGTTGAGCTTTGGGGACAGCAATTCATCTAACTGCGGCTGTGACTTTTAACACTAATACTGCTGCTGCTGAAGGAGGGACAGCAACTGATCGAATGAAATACCCATGATAATTCAATACCTCCGTCGCCAGAGAATCTGTCGTGTCGGTGCCCCACGACTGCTTCCGCCCACTAAAAGGTAGTGAGAACACCAACGCCCGGGCAATAAATATTGTGCAAGCCGTACGCCAAACCGGCCACCACCCATCTTTGTGTGCAACGCAATCACATGATTAAAATTTGGGCGTATCACAAGCTATGCAGAAAGGCTGAAAATCGGTCAATCAAAGCTAGTCATTCCAGGGGCAAAGGATCGATACGGTGTCTCGAGAACGAGCAAAATGTACAGAGTGACGGAAAAGCCATTAAGCATAAGATTCCGCGTCAACCCAAGCGAGTCAAAAAGATGAGGCAACAGAAAACGTATGTGGAGAACCGTAAAAGAGGACGGGGTGAATAGGGGTGAGTGGAATAAAGTTTACAAAACAACGGGGAGTGGTGGAGTATTCTTACCACCGCTATAACAACTACCTAGACAGCCGTGTTCTCCGAAGCCAGAATAGGTCAAATCGAAACTTAAAGCAACGCTGTCTGCATGTTATCTTTGAGGAATAACCATATAGCTTTACCTAAAGTCTAGCCGGACACTCTCAGGAATATGCAGATTTGATTAAACTAATGAGCAGTATGCCCTACAAGACAATACCTAAGTTTTAAATTTAGATGCGAGATTCCATGAGAAATATACGATGGTCTATGTGTCCGATGATGTTCATTGACTTCGAACCTTGAAAGTCACAATGTTCAGAAAATTTTAAGGTATCTGAATATCGCACGCCCAAGTTGCGAACCGCCCTGCATTGCGAGATGTATGTGCCTTGCAGCAATAGACGGCCTGGCGGTACTTCCCATTTGTACGACAAAATATCACACTTGTCCACAGCAAATGACATCTGCTACAGTTCGTACCAAGACTCAAGTGTAGATAGGTCATTCCAAACGAGACGCCCGGCTGATTGGGTATTTGCACGTGGTTGTGAGTAGACAACTTTAATGTCATCAGCAAAGATAAATGTAACACCATCACTTATTCTCTGGAATATCTCGTTAATATATATTGGGAAAGGAAAAGAACTAAGAGCATTCCCTTGAATCACTCCATTTCTGACTGTTTTCGAGTTAAAAAGGTAGTCATCGATGTTTTCCACCTGCTATCTACCAACTGGATAGCTGAGAAAATATTGACTCTTCAATGCCAATGGCCTTCAGTTTGGTCAATAACCTTCTTTGAGGACCTCTATCAAAGGCTTTTTACATATACATGAGCAAGATTACAACATTGTTTCCCTTGTATATGGTAGCCGCTGCGTGGAGTAGAGAGAACGTGGGCAAGAGCAGAAAACGGCGTAACACAAGACAGCGGGGAAGAGGAGGTGCTTAGGATTCATAAGCAGTGAAACGGGTGGACGGGTACAACTTACAAGTGCCAGTAAAGTCCAAATTTGTAGCATACTGAAAGATTGCGTGTCTCCGGTTCACTACAAGCAGCATTAGGAGATTCCTACCAAATCCTTCGCCTTCCTAAGTCTTATCCACCGTCACTAACCAAGTAGCACACTAACTTCTCTCCTTATTTTGGTACAACCTTCGTCGGTGACCATCTACGCCATAGTCTCTGGTCGGCGGGCTATGGCAACCTGTAGTGGAATTATCATTGAAACCGCAGTACAACCAAGTCACTTTCTTATCAATTCATTTATCCAACTTGTGAACAGCTCTGTCGCCGTTTCTATGTCGCGCATTCAGCCTCCAGGTTACATCACAGATCAGTCCTTACAGTCGCTTTTTAATACCTTTCAACAACTTTTTTTGCCTTTATTTGTCTCCACACAGACACTTCGTTTTTCGGTGTATCAGTCAAAGTGTACGAGGAACGGTGTGTCTGTAGAGCTACTGAATCCTTTCTAACCCTTGTAAGATTTCAACAAAAACACATGAACAGTGAGCACCAACGTGTATTGGTACGTGTGAGGAAAGTGTGTAAGACATGCTCAAATGAATATTGTAACGATTTTATTGTCTCAGTTTTCCCATCGGAGCTATTTCACATTTTTATAATTTTTGTCAAAAGTAGTCATTTCAACAGAAGGTTTGTCCACTTTCACTATTTCTTTCCTTCATTTCTTGCTGTCTCCGCTGTAAATCCCACTATGCAGACGATTTTCTGATTTAATTCAGAGGAAATAATTTGCCTTCTGTGGTTGGCTTTGTGAACTTGTCATGATTTAATTTTCGGTGAGCGTCCCAAATCATATGTGTATTTCAATAACTATACTGGGCTATCTATGATTCTCAATTTCGTACAGTGATCAAACCTGGTCCTTTATGTATTGCTTTCTTACCTAACATCCTCCACTTAAATATTGAAGTAGCCTTCCTCCGTGATGTCCTGTGGCACAATTCTTCTTCCTTTTTGCTTACGCTCTCTACCCTGGTGACGCCATTGTCGGAGACAAATGAGACCACTGCACACACAAAGCATCGCTAGCTAACTAGGACATTCTAAATTTTGCTTATATTATCCTTATTCTTCCTCTGCAGATTCGTTATTTTGACTCTGAATATTTCATCCTTATCTCCCACATGTTTTTCGTTTCCGCTTATATCTTGCCACCCTATCCCCTCCTGACGGAGGCATAACTTGTTCCTAAATCCATTTTAACTGTTTCCGCGGTATATTCTGTCAGAGTTTGCTCTCCGACTCCAGGCATCTAAAATAAAAGTGCGTGGAAATTTGATTGAGCCCTTTTTTCCAGAAATTGTGCTCATTACATACTTGAAATTATGAAGTACATTATGCACCTACTTTTCCGTATTTTGCATGCTTTCTTCTGCTCTGTATAATGCATAGTAAATCACACTTTATTGTCTTTTCCCGGAAGTTATGTCGGCAATGCTTTCATTCCACTGTCATCTAGAAATTTCCTCGCATCTACATTTGGCACATAGTCACCGGTTCCTTATCGCCTTTTCATGCCTTTGTAGAGGAATATTGCGTAACGCAAGTTTTCTTTCTGTTTGGATACGCAATGAAGATTCTTCCTTTTGTGGTCAATTATTCTGGCTTTGTGGACTCGTCTCCAGGTCAAAGTCCACCTCCGTTCACTGCATCTGCTTAAATAGTATTCGTAGTAGAAACATTGTGTGCAACAGCTTCTTTTTATGTCTTGCCAGGTTCGGCGACGAACATTCCCAGCAGCCAAGCCTTATCTCCTTCACCTCATCTGATTCTTCAACATGCGACCCCGCGTTTCTCCCTCCCGGTCAGCTTACAGTTCACGGTTAGCCACTTGCTAACAGAGCTACTTCAAATTCAATTAAATGCGACTATCTCACCACTACAGTTTTGTTTCCGGTCTAACGCAAGACGGAAATGCTCAGATTTCTCCCTACCATTGCATATCACTGGGCGGAGGTGGCACTCACAACGCACAGATACACATTTGTCCTCTCGAGCATATCCCGGCTACCATCACAGAACCCACTCACCGTCACTCGCTACACAAAACGTTTAACAGGTTTATATTATGCGTAGATCATATATATGGGACGTACATTATTGGAAACATCTGGGTGGTGCTATTGGTAGGAGCAAAGTCAAATGGCTTTCCAGATTGAGCTTTAGGCTGCAAGCACCTCATTTAAATTCCGTAAACGAGCAACCTGACATCGGTCATAGTATTTGTCTATGGCCAGTAATATCACGAGTTATATTAGTAATACACTGAGCACTACTAAATGGCGCGAATACAGTGACACATAGGCAGAAGCGAAGGACGCACCAGCCCAAGTCGATAGAAAAAGAAAGCGAATACCAGACAACCTTGTAAGTACAAAGGTGAGATAGTGTGTTTGGTAGCTGTAACAACAGTACACTAAATATCTCTGGAAGTAACTCGTACGGACGGCCAAAGAGATCGCGATTAGAATAATTCAGTCGGAAATAGACAAACAGTAGACTTTGCTGCAAGGGCTTCTCCTAATTTTGCCCTAATTAGCTTACCAACTTCTTGGGTCCACAGTGATCGGATGATGCGCTTGACATTCCACCGATCAACCAACACGTGCTCGGGCACAAGTGTTCTTAGTCGACTTTATCGATCAAGACTTTTGACTTTCTGTTTGACGTGATTCCACTGTCCCCACCTGTTTGGCTTCATAAGATATTTAGGCTCTACCTTCTCGTTTTATACTTGTAAATGCCTTAGGAGATTTGTCGCAAACTTGTGTTCTTGCATTGCCATGGGTATAATTTACGAGTTGTAAAAGGAACAAGGAACCAACGCCGTTCAGTGAGTTCAACAAATGTCTGAAGTTTAACGCCAGACTTGCTGATGCGAGGACTGAGATTAGATTAATACGAGAATGTTCACAGCACAACGACTGTCCCAAGATATATGGGAAAGCAATTAAATCTTGTCATGTACCGCTTACCACTAAGTTGCTTAAGCGGCATGCACACAACATACTGGAAGGTGTTGATTCACGACTTCCTGAGTTGGAACGACTATGTTCACGTTACGATTCAAGTGTAGAAGAGCTCGATGCAGTCCAGTGTGATACTTTGAGGCAATATGTACAAGAACTGTGTGTTAAGGACGTGAAACTGCTTCAATGTTTAGAGTCAACCTCACCAGAATCTAAGTTATCATCATATTCAGAAAAATATGTCCACCATCTATCCAGCCTGCAGCTGAGTCAGCTACAACTTGAGGCACTATCATTCGGACCAAGATTTTACTTCTTTCAGCTTCAGTATGGATGTAACGCACTTATTTACCCATGAAATTCTTCTACTCTTCGCTTCGTGGTCTAGTCTGCACAGCTTGGCCGGTCGTTGATGGATATCGACCAGCGGTAACGTGTGCCTCCTTACATTCCCATTGTTAGCGTTGTATGTGTGTCTGTGTGTGCATGCTAATCACCGGCACTGGTTCCGTGCGTGTGCGTCTACCGACGACCTTGGATCTCCAACCCTACTCTTCGCCGAACAGGACACGTTCAGCCCGGACATATCTCGCACCCCTCCCCCATTCGCTGGTCGCTTGTCCAAACACCATGTTATGCATGCCATTAAACTCTCACCCTGTGATTGGAGTATCCCTTGATTGGTCAACACCATTAGCCTAAATACTCGTAGCACTCAGGTGCGGTGACTTGCCTTGGATTGTCCAGCGGAGACAACTCGTTCCCTATTGTTTACTGACACGTTGTCAACTTGCATACACCGGGATACTGAACAATTGAAGTATGTCCCAATTATCAACTGTATATATTTTAATAGTACCGTAGTATTTGTGATCCAACTTGTTTTGATTTCGGGATCTTTGGCTACGCGTTATTCAACGTTCACGGTGGACGTTACAATGGACATACCCCTCTGAAGACCCAGTTTGAAAACTTAATGCGACAATTAAACGAGCTGACACCTACGTCGTCACTTGCCAAAGTTACGTTCGGAATCACTTTAGTTCATCTTTCGCAGCAGTAGATGAGTTCCAAAACCAAAGCTTCTAATGTCCTGACTAAGAAACACATAGAAACCATCAAGTACTTATAATCAAATCCTGATCTAATTATACCTAGACCGACAAAACTCCGGATGGTTACTGGTGGATAGATGCGGCTACGGTGCCAACTTGTAGTCCAGTTTACAAGAGTAAAATTTTGTGAAACGGTATAATGAGCTTTAATTCACTCAAGTGTTGTAGGAGCTGAAGCGTATGAACCAACTACATAGCGTGCTACTGGCACAGCTAAATCCAGTGGGTCCTCATCCTCCACGTCTTTATGGTCTACCTAAAGTATATAAAGCACAAGTTCCTCTGAGTCCGATAATCGACATGTCAGCATCGGCTACTCAGTCGGTTGCGAACCGGCTTGCGGGCTTGCTCGAACCAGTACGCAAGGAGTTATGCACATACACCGTGAAAGACACATTTGAATTCGTGAAACGAGTAGAATGCATGAAAGTAAATGACAAATTGATGCTCTCTCTGACGTTGAGTCACTTTTTACGAATGTTCCGTTGATGGAAACTGTCTTTTTGTAGATGATTACGTGATTGAAAAGAATAAAGACGTGGGTCTTCTGGTGAGGAAACGGAAGGAATTAATTATACAGTGTATCTACAACCGACAACTTTTATTTAATGGAGTCTACGACAGACAGGTTGACGGTGTCACGATGGGGTCGCCCTAGGACCAATCCTTGCTGATATATTTCTCGCTATGATTGAGCGTGAAGCTATACGACCAATCATCGCTTCTTTTGATTTCTATTGTCGTTATATGAAGGATATCTTTATAATCTGACATGCAAACAACGATGTTGCCAACCAGTTGAACCAGTTAGTGTTTATCCATCGTTGAAGTTCACTATCGAAACCGAAAAAGATTGTAAGCTAGCCTTCTTAAACTTGTTGCTAAGCCGAAGAAATGCAGATTCATTGGAAAGAAGTGTATTCCGGAAGGCCACATGCGTGGGCCAATATACACATTTTCTCAGATTTGTACCTTTGAGGTACAAAAGCAATGTTGTTCGCTGCTTGTATTTTCGTGCTATGAAAATTTGCGGCCAAGAGACGCTAGAGGCCGAGGAAGTCAGTATTCTCAAAACGCTGCAAGAGAACGGTTCTGACACCATTCATCAAAAGGTATGTAGCGATCCGCGATAGCCGTGAAGTGGTTACTATTGTCCCTAAGAAGGACGTGTTCCTATCAGTTCCATTTAAAGGCGAAGTTGCCTTTGATCTGCAGACCAGAAAATTTCCAGGGCAGTGGCCCGAACCTTCCCGGCCACGTGGCCACAAGTCCTTGCGAAAACCGCTCCCTTTATAGCCACACGCGTTAATGACACACTTCCGGTTCACTCGCAATCGTACATCTCATATCAGTTTACCTGCGCCAGTGATGCAAGGTACGTGGAACACACAACTAGGTGTCTGTCTAAACGTATTGCGTAGCACTGCCCAGCCGCTTTGCGCAAAGACATCGTTAGTCATGTCAGGTCAAGTCAGGTCAGGTCAGGTACAACGGACGATAGAAGCTTTCGTTTAACTAGCGTCCTGTTTCTTGTGCCAGTAATTGGAACGGCCCCCCGGCACTTCGACGTTTGATTAACTCTTCTTGTTCTGCAAAGGAATGAAGTAAGAACAAGAGTAATCTTTGCACTTTCATGTGTCAGCATCAAAATACACTACATATTCCAGTACGATTATAATAGCTCCGAGAAAAGCACAGAGCAAAACTCAACTAAGTCCTTTTTGAAGGCTTTTACAGACTCACGTTTCACTAAATCAGGAGGAAGGTTATTCCAGATGTTAACTACTCACTTCGTAAAACAATTTTGCCCTGAGTTTCGACTGAGCTCAATGATGTTTGTGCTTCAGACGATGCACGCGCAGGTGATCCGACATAGATAACTCAATCAGATGGGTGGGACTAATACCACTTAAGCCCTTAATGATTGTACAGGTCTGACGAGGAATTCATCGAAAACAATTGTTTACCTTCGGTGCCTTGTTCTTGATCTTAAACGTCTCAATCAAATCCCCTCTCAACCTACGTCGTTCCAAGGAACATAATCCCAAGTTACTTAGACAATCTTCGTACGAATTCTCTCGTTGACCGTCGATCCTCTTAGTATCGAGTTTCTGAATTTATTCTATACACATGACGTCACTACGGAAGTAAGTTGTCCAGGCCTGAACACAATACCCCAAATGTAGTTTAACCATTGCTTTAGATAGCAGCAAGAATACTACTGCTTTAGTATTACTCAACGCCCTCCTAAGACGAAATAACTCTTGTCACGCGTTATTGGCAGCATGGCGACACTGGACCGAAGGCTTAAAGATGTTCACCGCAACAGTTCCATCCTGGAACATCTTGTGGAAAGCGGACACCGAATTACGATCGCTGATGCCTTTCAAGTACTTTATGTAGTACAGCAATGGTACACTAAAGGCTTTAGGAAGCAAATCTTACGGACGGATGAAGAGATCTCGATTAGGCAGTCAGCCTCCACTCACAGATCACCCGCCTCCCGTACTTCACCTATATGTACTCTTATGTCTTCTTCGGTCACCGTCATAAACGATCCACATCTCGCAACTGATAGAAGTAACAGCCAAACTACCGGTTTTCCATGTCCTGCGATCGCATCCGCCTCTCACTCCACCGAAGCTCCAGCTCTTCTTCAACCTGGTTCTCCATTCATCCTCGCAACGTTTAATGTTCGAACTTTGATGCAGATCGGACGACAAGCATGTCCGGCCCGTACTTTTGAAACGCTTTCGGTAGACATCTGTTGTCTTTCAGAGACCAGATTACAAGACTCTAGCGCGGCCATCGAAATGGTCTCTCCGATAAACCCTGACGCCAAATACCACTTGCGGCTTCCCGGAGACGCAGAAGCTGACGCCTCTGGCCAAGCTGGTGTTATGGTTGCACTGCGTTCCAGGGTTGAATCAGCTCTGCTTGACTGGATCCCAGTCAACAGTCGACTATGTGCAGTCAGACTACGAGGTTCATGTAAAGTAAGCAGGCATCAAGATGTTAAGCGTGCCTTGTTTGTCGTCTCCGCCTATGCCCCTACAGACTGCAGGCCGGATCCAGTTAAATATAGCTTTACCAGCAGTTACATGAACTTCTGCGTTCCTCCAAAAGGAAAGATATAGTCATTCTTGCCGGGGACTTTAACGCACGGGTTGGCCGCCTTCTACCAAACGAACACCACATTGGGGTATTTTTGGTCTGGGTGGCAGTCGACCAGACAATGGAGACAGACTGCTTGCTCTTTGCTCTGATCATCGCTTGTATCTTTCGAACACTAGTTTCCGACACTCGAGGAGACACACTGCTACTTGGCACCCACCCCCACAAACGCAAAAGTGCTCCCAGCTTGACGACATAGCAATCAGCTACAGATGGCGCGGAAGCGTAACCGACTGCCGATCGTACTAACTTAATTAGACTCGGATCACGCATTGGTTCGTGCTATGAGTTGCATGCGTCTCGGAGGATCACCTAAGCGCGCCCACTACCGAGTGGACGTCGCAAATCTACAAAACCCTGCGATTTTAACCAAGTACCAAGCCTCACTTTCAACCTTGGTTGGCTCAACTATTGGCGGTGAACTCTATTCGCGGTGGAAGCAGATTAAAGATGCTTTAGTTTCCGCTACTATCGACACTTGTGGAGTTGCCCGTCAACCACCGAAGCATTAGATTTCCGCCGTATCCTTGTCGCTGTTGAACTAACGCCGCTTGCTCCCATCGGATTCCAGACACAGTGAAGAACGACAATCCTTTGGTCGAGAGTTGCGCAGGAGTCTGCAAATGTACCTCGAAGCTTGATGGTGTGAACTTGCTAGGGAGATGAAGCTTGCTAGTCTCTCTGGTAGTACCAGAAATCATTTCTCTCATGCGAGTCACTGACGGTGTTCGATCTGGTATAAGTGAAACAATATGCGAAGAGGATGGCATCTTAATCACCAGTCTTCAACGACGGTTGGAGCGATGGGCCGAACATTTTGGCTCGTAGTTTTGTTGGCCGCCAACTCCATCTGCTACCACTGGCGCTCGCGATGGAGCCGAGCGGTCTACCCCCACAGATCCTCCCTCTTACCAGGAAATCGAGCAAGAGCGTAGGCACATGAAGCGTTATAAAGCCACCGGCCCTGATGGTCTACCTTCAGCTCTGTTTAAAGATGGTGGCATTTCGCTGGTTCGAGAATTCACCGCTTTGTTCTCGAAAGCTTGGTCAAAAGAGAAAGTTCCATCATCTTGAAGTGAATCGGCAGTCGTCCCCATCTTCAAAGGGGGCCTGCGCACAACCAGCTCCAACTGCAGCGGCACGAGTTTAGTCCCCGTCGTTTGCAAGCTTCTGCTGTCCATCATACTTCGCATGTTATCCCCAACGCGCGACTCGTTGCAGCAAGAAAAACAATCCGGGTTTCGTCCTGGTCGCGGCTGCATCGCGCAAATCTTCACACTAAGCCAGATCCTCGAGCTCCGCCATGTGTATCAGAGGCCAACGATTACTGTGTTCCTGGATATCCGTGCAGCCTTCGATTCTGTCAATCGTACAGTACTGTAACGTTGCCTTCTGAGGAATGGTGTCCCCGAGAAGTTCGTCTCCATACTGCGCGCTCTCTATAGTCTGACCTCGAGCAGGGTTAGAGCTCATGGCAAGCTTTCGCCTTCCTTTGTGGTTTCCAGTGGAGTTCGACAAGGATGCCCTATTTCTCCGTTCCGGTTTAACTTTACCATTGAGAATGTCCTGAAGAACCCTCTGGCGATTCGTTGAACACTGGCGTTGAGCTCCTCCCAGGTAGTCGTGTTGTTGCTTTGCATTGTGTTGATGCTATCATCTTGCTGGGCGACGATCCACAGGTCGTCCAATTTGCATTAAACTGCTTGGCGATTGAAGCATCAAAGTATGGTATGTACTTTTCGACATCCAAATGCAAGGCTCACTTCCAAGACTGACAGGTGCCTCTGACTGCACTTACTCTTGGTTGTAAGACACTAGAGGTTGTGGAGAGCTTAGTCTACTTTGGGAATTGCATCACTGGTGGCGGGGCTGTTGGAGTCAAGATTTCGCTACGCATCTCGAGAGCACGCCTTGCTTTTTCTAGGCTGAGGCACTTGTGGCGTCGCCACGGCATTCGTCTCTCTATCAAAGGGCGGGTGTATTGTGCAACTGTTCGTGCTGTACTGTTGTACGGATGCGAGACCTGGCCCATTCGTAAATATGACTTGCGCAGACTATCCGCCTTTGAGCACTGTTGTCTGCGGTCCATTGCCCGTGTGTGGTGGCAGCGTCACGTAAGCAATGTGGAAGTTAGACAGCGTGTCTTGGGACGTGGAAGCCACTCGCTCGAGGAGTTAATCTCATTGCATCAACTGCGGTGGCTGGGACAAGTATTGCGCATGCCTGTCCAGTGTTAGCCGCGTCCTGCGTTGTATGCGGTTGCTGGCCATGGTTGGAAGTGACAGTCTGGTGGACAGCCTACAACTTAGAGAAGCCGCATGAAAAAGCTGACGAAACAGTTGGCGTCAGCCGATAGTTGTCAACTACCTGGTTGGGGTCCGAGAGATGCGGATACTTGCTGTTTGAAGACCTTGGAAGCCATGGCCCAAGATCAATGTTAAAGGCGGACGTGTACATCGGTGTGCTGTAGTGTCCTTCCCTCCTCCCCCTAAAAATAACGAACTGAAAAAATTTCAAATATTGTGATTGGTAAACTGAACAAAAAATGCTGTTCTTGTTGTTGTTCTTTTCTTATTATTCATGCTGTTTTCCTATTCAGCCAGGATTCCAATGTCAAAATATCTGTACCACAGAATGTATAACATATATATATATAGACAAACTGAAGAGTTTGCTGTAAGGGCTTCTTCTGTATTGGCCTTAATTAGCTTAACAACTTCGTGCTCCCACAGTGTCGGATGATGCGCTTGACTTTCACCGACCAACCAACAAATACTCTGTCACATATGTTGTTAGTCGACTTTATCGATCAAGAATTTTAAATTTCTGTTAGAGGTGATTCCACTATCCCCACCTCTTTGGCTTCATCAGCTATTTGTGCTCTACCCTTCCGTTTTATAATTGTAAATGCCTTAGGAGATTTGTCGAGAAGTGTACTCTTCGCAAGCTTTTCTCTTTTATATATAAAAAGGTTTCTGGAAGATGAACGAATCCATTTGGTGTACCGGAGCTGAATAGTTGACATCTTTCATAGCATTTAAATGAGAACACACGAAAATATAAAAGTTGTGGAACCCCTAAAATACATGTATTTTCCCCATAAAACACTGGTGCAACCCCGTTCGGTTGTTAGATACCGTTGCACGGTGCTAGGAAATACTGGCTGTTCTCCGGATTACAGAGAGAGCGACGAACTTTGCGGCAGAAACAACCATTGCAAGGAGTGGAGGCACTGGGACTTTATACTGCCTTCAGCTGATGTGACCACCTTTTCGGTTCAATCGGACGAAGACGGTAAGAGTTAAATGACAAATCAGTTTGGTGACGCTGCCACAGCTGTTTCGAGCGTTCAGCTACCACCACTATCCAACTTCGACTTCTTATTCTGCAGTACGCTTTCATATGTCTAGGTCTGGCCGCCCTGGCAGTATCTCAGCTCACAAACAACCATGCGAATTTCCCCATAACTTAACTACACCTTGTATCGGCCGTCGCGCATCTTATCAAGGATCGCCTTATCTGCTGCATACAGCAGGGCAGGTAAGCAAAAACATACTACTGCTGGCGCCTCTTTTTTTCTTTTCCATCTGTTTCTGTTACTCACATCCCGAGCCACATTACTAATCTTCCTTCTAGAATTCCTAGCTTAATTGACAGAAACCGAAGTGCCACTGGAGTAGAATCATCTGCAGCCAACTTTCCACAACACCCGCCAGACGTCTATCGGCAACAGTCCCTTATATGGTCACGCTGTCCCGCTTCCTTGGCGACCTTCCACTTTCGCACTCTGAGGCAAATCCGTTGACAGGCTGCACTCGCACGCACCTTGGACACACTGGGTATTGATGTGTGTTGTGTGTCCGAAACTAGGATCAATGACCGTAATGGAAGTGTTGAAGTAACTACACCCGGCTTGTCCTCTTGCTACTGGTTACGCTGATTCGGAGACGCTAATGCAGCACTTACCGGTCAAACTGGAGTAGGTATCATTCTCCGCTCCAAGGCGGAGCCATTGTTGGTTGATTGGATTCAGGTGAACGGCCGTTTGTGTGCAGCCCGTTTGACGACATAAGCTAAGGTTGATTTACGTAGTAGTACAAAAAGCTGTTTGTTTGTGATTTCCGCTTATCCTCCCACCGATTGCAGTTCAAATGTTGTCAAGGTCACATTCTATTACGAACTGTATGCGCTACTACCCAGTGCTACTAGTTCAGATGTTATAGTATTTGCAGGGGATATGAACATGTTTAGAATGAAGAAACCATCTCAGTTAACTGAAGTGAATCGATTATACTAGCCAAATACAACAGGGCCATTCGCATAGACTGTTCTAACCACAGGGATATTGGCCTAACGTCAGTTGTGACAAAATTACTAGCTTCGATTCTCGTTCGTCGCCCCACTGCGGAGAGAGAATCAAGAAGTAGAGAAGAGCAGTCAGATTTTCGCCCAGGAGGTGGCTGTATACATCATATATTTAAAGAATAATGATAGATGATTTAGCATGAGTTAAATATGCAGGTGCTTGACAAGTCCCGTAGGATGGTTGGAGTAAAAATTAAAAGTGGATGAATCATCTCATAAGTAAATCGTTATTTCAGGCGACCACCGAATTAAACACACTAATGTGTAACGATAGTTTTAAGTAAGAATGGGATGTGCACACGCAAAATAATATAGAGAGCTGTTATAGTTCAGTAAGTGCATACGAAATAAAATGGCAATGACAGTGCTCACTCGTTTGTTTCTTTATTTGACATATGTGATAGGTTAACCCAGTTTAGCTACATCTAGGCTAATCACATGGACACTACTGCATGTATCCTCACCGCCACGTTGAGGAGAGGGCCGTTAAGCACCTGGTTAGGTTTGCATTGTTTCGTCCTCCAAGTGGAACGGGCTATATCAAGTAATGCAAGTTTAAAAGTGTTTCATCAAGGCATTTTTTGAAAAGCGTTAATGTAGAGGAAAAGGATAACGTAAGTCGGAAGGGTATTCCATTCACGGAACACACGGAGGGAGAAAACGTTGCGTCGACAATAAAGTCGACTGTATTGCGGCAGCTGCTGCAGCATCGCCACGCAAACCGCAGGTCGAAAATAGCTGTGTTCCCGAGGTCAAGAGTGCATTCGATTCAGTCGATTGATCTATTCTGTTCGAAATACTTGCGCGTAAAGGTGTTCCCACGAAATAGGTGGACATCCTACGTGCTCTATACTCGAACACTACGGGCCGCGTTAGGGTCCACGGTGATCTGTCCAATAGCTTTCCGACCACAAGTGGCGTTTGTTAGGGTTGTCCGATTTCCCCATTATTATTCAATTTCGTCGTGGACTATATCATGGAGTGTTCCCTTGCGGAATCTCACGATGTAGGCGTTGAGGTACTTCTTGGTGAAAGATTAGTTGATGTTGATTTTTCGAATGATATCGTCTTGCTTTTTGACGATGTTTGGGCGGCACAATCAACTTTGAATAACCTCTTAGAGTAGTCACATTATTTGACAGGTGCTTCGCATCTTCAAAGTGCAGTGTTGTTGCAGGACCACCAGCCACTTGATGACCCCTTGACGCTTGCTAATGAGGAACTCGAAGTGGTTGATCAATCCACTTATCTTGGCAGCTGGATCAGCAACGTTGGGGCATAGAAACTGAAGTCATTTCACTCATTGTGAAGGTCAGAGCTGCCTACTTGAACCTGCAGCCTCTTTGACAACAGAAGGGAGTTTCTCTCCATCTGAAGCACTGTGTATATAATTACGCAGTGAGTGCCGTGCTGCTCTATGGTAGTGAAACTTGTCCCCTTCGATCTCAAGATCTGAGGCGCCTTCAAGTCTTGCATTGATGGTGTCGGATGGCACCAGCGTATCCGTAACGATGATGCGTGTAGGCGAGTACTAGGAAGTGATAATCATGCTAGCTCCTTAGAACAACAGATAGCACTGAATAAGTTGCGTTGGCTCGGGCACGTGCTACGTATGCCTGGTCACCACTTACCCAGGAGAGCCTTGTTTAGTCTGTCAGGTGTAGGCTGGCGCTAGGCTCGAGGTGGACAGAAGTTGACTTGGCAGCGGGAAATGAAGTCACTGACGAGCAAACTGGGTGCCGCTGGTCCGTCTCCCCTTCCGGACTGGAGTCCACCTGACTTGCCTTATGCTTGGCTCGAGACTTTACAGGACATGGCTCGCAACTGACACAAGTGGCGCGTTTGCTGCCGTCACCTAATCGGATTGCATGTTGGAAGTGTGTTTGGTGTTGACTTATCTGCGCGGTAATGGCTGATTATGACGCGTGGCGGTGAAAGCCGCAAGAAGGCTGTCTCGCCAATGCTGCCTTATCTTTGCATCATAGACAGCTTTTTGTGGTGGTAGGCGCCTTGACAATAAATGTTTGCTAAAGACATTAAGGTCTTTAGGTAAGTCCGCCTTCACTCCCTCTTATTATTCTTTGTTCCTTAAGTATTCATGGTTGTATGACAGCGAAGCATCGGTTCAAATGGCGGATGTACTGTTGTTGTTGTTGTTGTTGTTGTGTAACAGGTGAATATCCACTCGCCGGGTGCATAAAGCTCATTTTGGAATTGTAATTTAAAGGTTAAACAGCAGATAACGTCTGTTTGATTCAGTCAGTCAATTAGTATGTCTTTCCTGTCCTTCTAGACGCTATTATCAGATGTGATACGCAAGTTTCCTGAATTATCTATGATCCACACCCTATAAAAGCATATGCCTGCGCGATCATACCGATACAGGCGTGTCTGGTGTTGTCGAGAATAATAATTTATTTATCTATTTATTCATCCAGAATGTCTCTTTAACTTGGCGACAGGTTACAGTGACCCCTGTTGTGGAACACATCACTGACATGTTTGACTCCTGCTGAGGCAAACACCTTACCTTGCCGTTTACATAACATAGAACTTTACACTTTATTATTGCCAGATGTTTCACGTGCACTTTATTTCCATCACTCATGATGTGTACGCCCGATAAGTTTCAGCGAAAACTGGCCTATTTGCTGGTTCATGTTGCTGGCGCCTACGTCTGGGATAGATTCTTACTTATTCAACATTTGCACAATCGTTGCCACTAGCTTTTGTAGTACTAATATGTTTCACGCACAACCTCAACCATTAGGTTGGCCAAATATGCTGCGCGAGATCACAGATTCTGGTTTCCTATTGTACAGCTTCACCCCACTTGATGTGAAATTAGCTCTACTGGAACATTGGATTCCTGTTCTAGATAGTTGCGCGAATTTTGCCCCATAAACTCGCTTCATGTTTTATGGCATTAGCTGCAGTTTCATCGATCGCCCTTTTCAATAGTTCACGTTAGGGTGTCATTGTCTGTTGATGCTTCTCAGTTTACTCGCGGTTCCTTACTTCAGCTTACCGTCCATTAACAAATACAAGCCGGTGGTTTTTGGACAATTTTACATTTCTGTAGTGGTGGGTCGACTTATGAAAAGCGTGTGTGCAAGTTGAAAAAATGCACGTGCAAAATACACCCAGGAATTCATTGCGCACCTCCAGCACTAACTCTCCTTAGCCTCACCCGCTAGTGACGGGGAGTTGAAGTGTCTCATTTTTCCATACCGTGTCTACGCAACACTGCGGGCAACATGCCTATGACTACAAAAGTGCCCCGTGCTAAAGCTCATGTTGCATTCATGATGTTTCTCTACCAGAGTTGGGCTAAACCAACTTACACTGAAACTAGGTCATTTTTAAGCTGGATAAGTTTCATTCCACTTTTATTGGTTTGTTCTGCCTACCTTAGTACTCTTCAATTAACTTGCACACGTTGCTTACGTTAATCGCGCATACCTTCATTAACTTTATTACGTTTGTTGCACTTTTTGAGTAACTTCTGGACATTTTCTACTTATCGCGGATTGATTGCTAACCAACTTACTTCATATGCTAATTTCAAGAAGAGTTATATCTGCATGGCCGTATGCATTAACAAATATACTTTATTTGGTAATGTTCCTTCAAGTGATTGGCTGTTGTCATCCATACGGACTGGAGGGGACGGTGTGCGCTGTCCTCGTGGTAGTGATAGGCTAGAACATTGGTTCCATGCACTCAGTTTGGAGCGGACTACGGTACAACCACCGCCTTATATGCACTTGATTCCCCAAATACAGCGTGCATGTTTGCCTGTGAAGGAATGCGGACAGGTCCCGTTGATGAAACGTGACCCCCATCCACAAGCCCCCCGCTCTTCTTCCTTCGGGTTTACACTGGATGTGGGGTATGTGATTGGAACTGTGGGTGATGCAGTGCAAGCCACCCATGGTCCTTCTGTAGGCGCAGGCGTCCTGTGGCTGGCCACAGTGACAGGCAAGTCTGAAACCGGATGCCGCCAACCATATATTTGTAACCGCAATTCTTGGCATATTGCAAGTTTAATGTTCGCGACGAATGAAAACAGCAGAAACATTTGGGAATATACATAATCAAACACCATCACACACAATAACATGGGGGAGAAAGATGACGGTAAAGCACTAACCGACAGATTTTATGGGAGTCGGAAAATACACGGACGTACAACATTGGACAAATTCGATATTGCAGTTATACTGCAGGCCTATCCATAGGCGAGTTTCTATTCGGTAACATACAGTAACTTTAATGCATACGATTATCTGGTTAATGTACTGCACAGTGAATTGTCAATCTCTAAGATCAACGCGTCAGTCACAAGACGCAATGCGTCACGGTAGGTTGTTTATCATGCTAAGTGAATGTATCTTTCCTTCAATACCTGCACTGAGGACACATTAAACGACAGGGCATTGGAAGATACATAACAAAGAGGTCAAAACTATTTGTTGACGGCTTGCTATGTATGTTTCCGAGTTCGCTTTTGCCTGAAATAACAGCGGTTTTGATTTGGCTTAGAATTTTTCAAATAGTGTACATGTGTTTCTCTAAGTAGGGTGCAAAGCTGCGATTTGGAGGTAAAAGTTAAGATGCACAATTCAGATGCAAAAACTGAAGTGTATTTAATAACACACGCCAAGCTGGCTCGCTTGAATGAGTGCACACGTGTGTGCGATGTGAAATAGAGAGGTAACTCCAAGCGAAGTACAAGAGCAGAGAGACTGCGACCGCGCGTTGGAGACAAATGTACCATACCGTATATGAACTATGCTGTGCATTTGTTTGCTTTTGGCCAGGACAGCTTTTAGGCGGTCCACTCACAAACCATATCGAGTCTACTATGTAGTACTGTGTGGCCGTTTACTGTTTCGATAAAATATCATCTACTGAAATTGGTAACCAGTAGTAGGATATTTGCGATGCTAGCTCCCAGCGTCAATTGCCGTAACCAGGATTAGCATTAGTCTCGCATGGGAAACTTGTCCCAAGCCACACTGAATTACTATGAAGTTGGACAAAACCTATGAGCACACAAAAGAAGGTAGCAATCCTTTGAACCCAGCAGAATCTATTCAACTTGGCAATTCCTCACTATAAAGGCATATGGAGGTATCTAGGTTGCCAACTACGACTAGCAGCTCTAGGCAAGCGTGTCAAATCCTACACAGACTTCAGTGAACTCCACATATACTGCAGCTTTCCCTGATGTATGTACAAGCACTGGCAGCCCGTTTTCATTAATGAGACACAGGGTAGTTCGAGTTTCTTTAGTTTCCTTCTTGTAGTTAACACCAGGATAAGAAGACGTCTCCAGTACGGGTGGCGTCCGCGCATGCACTCGTGATGCAGGGGTTTTTAGTCTTCATCTAACAACAACATACCATAGTCTGCATTCAAGGCTACGTTAAATGTGAAGTCGGCAAACAGGTAGCACACATTAGTTGTTCATTTTATGCATACTGTAAGTGCTATTAAGCAGTCTGACATTGTTTCAATGAAATTTTCCCAGGAGGTCGATATACAGAGAACTGACCGATGGAAGCAGATTGTGCGCCTATCTTCCGATTGCGACAGGTAATCCACATCATATAGGCGCATGCGATCCAGCCGCTCGTCCGAGGTAATAAAATATGTCGGATTTTACAGTGCGTTCCTGGTTTATGGGAGAATAAACACGCTGAGCCAAATACCGATGTATCGGTTGGCAAAAAAGACCACGAAACCTTTACCTATGGGATTAAAGCTGAGCTAATCGGAGGGTGTAAATTGGGAATATTTTACGTGCCCTCTAATCGAACACCACAATCGGTGTAAGCGTTTACAGAGACTTGTCGGATTTCTTTCCGACAACAAGACCCGTTCTTCACGTTTGTCCGATCGCCCCATTTTGCTCAGCATCGTCGTAGACTACTTCTTGAAGTGAGGTGTTATGTAGTGAAAAGCAGTTTGCTCTTGATTATGCGGATGATATTTTCCCGCGTTTTGACTATATCAGGGTAGCCCAGACAATCCTGGTTAATCTCTTTAGAGTCTATCCATCAATTGGCATGTGCTTTGCACCTTCAAAGTGCAAAGTGTTGCTGCAGGATCACCAGCCACTTGAGCACCCCTTGACAACTGATAGTGAGGAACTCTAGGTAGTTAATGACTTCACGTACACTGGAAGCTGGAACAGCGACGATGAGCGCATAACGACTGATGTCAGTTCACATATCGCAAAATCTAGAACTGCCTTTCTGAATCTACGATATCTGTAGCATCGAAGAGGGTTTTCCCTCAGACTGCAAGGCCTTGTTTCCAAGGCTACAGTAAGGACTGTCCTACTCTATGATAATGAGACCTAGCCCTTTCGGTCGGAGGATCTGAGGCGCTTTCAGATCGTTGATCGCTGCCTGTGAACCATCGCTGTTCTCAGAGGGCACCAGCTTGTCCGCAGCAATGATGCACGGAGTTGAGTGCCACACAATAACAATCAAACTACTTCCTTAGAACAGCAGATAGTCCAGTATAAGTTGCGTTGGCTTTGGCACTATTACGTACCTCCATCTGCCGCTTATCGAGGAGGTTTTGATTTTGTTTTCCAGATATAGGGTGGCACAAAGCTCGAAGTGGGCAAAAGTTAACTTGACAATGGGAAACGAAGTCACTGACGACTGAACTGAGTGCCGTCGATCCGCTACGTCTTCAAGGCTAGTGTCCACGTGACGTGCCAGAGGCTTGACTCGAGACATTACAAGGACGTGGCTCGCAGCTGGTACCAATGACGTGTCTGTTGTCGTCTTCTAGTAAGATGCTGTGTTATCTGCCATGTACTTTCTGATTACGACACGGGGAAATAAAATCCGCAAGGAACTACCTCGTGGATGCCGCTTTATCTTTGTGAGATAGCCAGCTATACGTGATGTCACGGCTTTGACATTACACGGGCCCCTTGACCCTGATTGTTTGCTTAGGGCATTAAGGTTCTCCGGTGAGTCCCCCTTCTCTGTCTCCTATTATTCTTGGTTCCGTAGGTTAATGAGGCTGTACGGCAGCGAAGCCTCGACTAATCAGCTGATGCACTATCGCTGTTGTTGTTGTTGTTGTTGTCGTTGTTGTCGTTGTCGTTGTCGTTGTCGTGGTCGTCGTTGTTGTTGTTGTTGTTGTTGTGGTTGTTCTCGTTGGTGTTGCTGCTGCTGCCTTTATGGTGCTCACCAAGGTGGGATTTTCTGTTTAAACCAATAGAGGTCACCTATCAAACTTATTGGTAATGCTGGAATTCATCCTTCCAAGTGTCTCGTGTTGGTGAAGCAGGATCAGCTGGCAGTACATTTGAGTTGTTGGCGATTCGTGATCCTAGTTTCATCAATGAAACGCCGTGTGTCTTTGTTCTGACAAAAGTTGCTTTTGTCCGTTTTCTTGTGATTCAAACGGGCTTTGATGTGCGCAAAGTACTCGGAATCTTCTGCTGGTCTATCGATCATCATGGTGTCCAAGTGTCTGGATTGTGGTAAGTGTGTCACCACCTGTTCAAAGGCTGTTCAATGTTCTTTCTGCGACGGCTGGTTGCATATCACTTGTTGTGGTATCTCACCAAATTTTTATGAGTGTCTTCTGACGTATACAGCATCCTCTTGGTATCTTTTGTGACTCTTGTCTTACTTTAGTCAACACCCAGCGGGCTCAGTCTGGTTTACCTGCTTTTACTCCCCGCTCTGCTAGTGCTCACTCCGATCCCCAACCGACTGTTTCCCAAAATTCGCCTTCTTCTTTCCCTTCTTTGTGCCCTGATTTTGTTACGCCAGTATTTATACAAATTTCTGCCCGCCCTCGGAGTCACACATTTCTGGTGACTAGGCTAGCGAGCTCCTGCCCAAGACATTTGCGACCGTCGTCAAGGAGAACACGGTGGCTGCACCCTCAAGCCGGATTCATGTGGTGCATAACTATAAGCATTTATCCAAATCTGTGGAAGACAAAGCGTCGCCTCCAAAGCGCTGGCTGAAATCGGTTCTTCATAGGATCGAGCATTTGGAGAAACTGCTGCACGACAAGCCGCCTTCCGGGCCACCGATCTCCGAGATTGACAACGTCCCTAACCGGGAAAGCTGTCTCATCATATTGACCTCCCCGGAGGCGGATAAGGCAACAGCCGCAGAGAGAATTTTGGATGAGCAATTATTTCTAAAGCACATGGTCACGCTACTGTTCGATGCGGGGGAACCGGGGATTTTTATCGCCTCTGCTTTTCGACTTGGCAGAAAACACGAAGATTCTTCCAAGCTACGTTCCCTTAAGGTTGTATGCCAAAGTGAAGATGAATGCCGTCGGATCCTTCGACGAACTTCGCGCCTCAAGGGGAGCCCTTTCACGTGTTACGGGATCTATCCCCGGAAGACCGCGTTAAAATGAAGATTGCAGTCGATGAATTGAGAACTCGCCGTGCGAACGGTGAAACCGATTTGCGTATTGAGGATTTTCGCGTGGTTCGGAAAGTGCAGAGAACGCGCTGGAAGCCAGTACTTGTCCTTCCCGGACATTAAGATCAACAACTGGATTGCACATACCTTTTGCGAACGTGTGCCGTCTGCGTAACAAACTAGATAAAGTTGTGCACCTTGCGTCAGTACTTCTCCCGGACCTCATAAAGTTTAAGGAGACATAGTTGTCACCAGAAATCCCAGATCCCGAATTACATATTTCTGGTTACAGTCTCTCACGAGCTGATTGCATGGGTTTTAGATCGGGGGCAACGTCACACTCTACTGGAAGGAAAACCTGAAGGTCCATGTAGTTGATGTTGTCTTGGGAAGTGATGACTGCTCCGAAGTGCTTTGGTGTCGTATTCACGATGGATGTAGATCTCTCCTTCTCGGTGTCTTCTACAGAGCTCCCCTGAGTTCTGGTGATCGTTTACTGGCCTCTCTAAAGAAGCATGGTGGAAATAAGGATTGTTTATTAGTGGGGGACTTAAATGCTCCTAATGTTGATTAGGATCTTCTTCACTGTGATGCTGCTCCTGCCTCCTTCGATTTTACATTTCTGGAAGCTGTTCTTAGAGTAATTTAATTCAACATGTCGCAGCACCTACTCGCGTTCTTCCTGCTCAGACGCCGCACATACTCGATCTTGTGTTTTTGCCTGCACCATCGGATGTTTCTGATTTAAATGTTTTACCACCAATCAGGAGGATGGACCACACGGTTGAGCATTCACAACCACTGTGTTTATCGGCGCAATTTTTGGGCGTGCTGATCCAAACTGCTAGCGAAAAAGATTGGAGTCTCCCCCAGCACTTGGACGTCGATGATGTTTAGAGCCTTGTTTAGTAGAAAATGTTGCCCGTTATTGATGATAGCGTTTGCATAACCAAACGAAAACCATTTACTAGAGGTCCCTCTGGATTAGCCAAAAATTACGATCGCTCATGAACCAAAGACATAAACTTTAGAATCGCTACAGGCTTTCGAGATTGGAAACCGATTATAGCAATCATAAATTGGTCCGGAACCTATGTACATCGAAGAAGCGTACGAAACGGCAGCAATACGAAGGTCATCTGTCTGAACATTCCAAGTTTATACCAAAGCTGAATTTCTCCTACTTGAAAAGAAGCACCAGAGCCGGAAGTGGAATACCGTCTTTGCATTCCCACGATCTTAACACCGTGCTTCACGATGATGCTGATAAAGCTAATCTTTTAGCTCGCCATTATTTATCGGTCTATGCAACGGAGGTGCCGTCAGTTAATTGTTATTCGTCCTTGCTCCCCGTTCGCAGTGATATGGACCTAAATGTTAACATGGTATACAAACTTTTGTGCGAGTTGGATCCCAACTGGTCCTCGGGACCTGATGGATTGCACCCCTTTTCCTTAAGATTGTGGCCGAATATTTCGCTATTCCTATCTGCCACGTATTTCGGTGCTCACATAAGGCGGGGCGATTTCCCCTTGTCTGGAAAGTGGGCATAGTCAAGCACATATACAAAGGAGGAAGTCGGACAAGATCCTGCGCATTATCGGCCCGTTTGTCTGACATCTGTCTTCTGCAAGGTTATGGAGAGGATTCTTAAGGGAGCTCTCAACTTGCACTTCCAGAACCTCAAGATCATTTCAGATGCGCAGCATGGGTTTTGTCTGTTGCTTTCATGTGTCACTAATCTTTTGGAAACTCGAGAAAGGTGGGCTAAATCCATGGATGCTGGTAAGCGGCTAGATGTCGTATTTGTGGATTTTAGTAAAGCTTTTGATAAGATTCCACACGACAATTTGCTTAGAAAACTTTGCACTATTGGTGAATCAGGAAAAATCCTCTCTTGGCTAACTGATTTCCTGCATGACCTAGCTTTCCGTGTGCAAGTAAATGAGGCCCTTTCCTTCCCTGTTAATATGACCAGCGGTGTTCTGCTAGGTTCTGTTCTTGGCCCTGAACTTTTTAAAGTATTTATTAATGACCTGGCATCTGTACTATGGGAAGATTGTTTGATTTACGCAGATGATTTAAAGATTTGGATGGAAGTATCCTGTCTAAATGAAGCAGATTTACCATAAACAAGGCTCGATTCACTGCATGATTGGTCGATCAGGTGTCGATTAACTTAAATCACGATAAGTGTTCCGTTCTTCCGATCGGTGCCCCCGAACAATTTGGAATTTATCATACCGGTGGGTTTTTGCTGCGGAACTCTAATGGGGAGAAGGACCTGGGCGTCCTTGTGACCCCAAAACTAAAATCCACTGAAGATTCCTTGAGGAAAGTGGCTTCTGCCAACTGGTTGTTTTTTGCTATACAACGATCCTTCTGTCACTTGACTCCGGAGGTCTTCAGGCTCCTGTCCACTTCTCATGTATGTCCGATTCTTGAGTATAGACGGCCGCTATTTATCCTCTTTCCAAATTTGAATGCAACTTGATTGAAAACGTTTAGCGGAG
>OX104071.1:3093949-3143387 GCA_944474145.2 Dicrocoelium dendriticum
CTCCATCTGCTATCACTGGCGCTCGAGCTGGGGCCGAGTGCTCTACCCCCATAGATCCTCCCTCTTACCAGGTACTCGAGCAAGAGCTCCGGCACATGAAGCGTTATAAAGCCCATGGCTCTGATGGTCTACCTTCAGCTCTATCTAAAGATGGTGGCAATTCTCTAGCTCGAGAACTCACCGCTTTGTTCTCGAAAATTTGGTCGGAAGAGAAAGTTCCATCATCTTGTGGTGAGTCGACAGTTGTCCCCGTGTTCATAAAGGGCCTGCGCACAATCTGCACCAACTACAGAGGCATAAACTTAGTCCCCGTCGTTTGCAAGCCTCTGGTGCCCAGCATACTTCGCAGGTTATCCTCAAAGTGCTACTCGTTGCAACGAGAAGAACAAGCTGGGTTTCGCCCTGGTCGCAGCTGCATCGATCAAATCTTCACACTCCGCCAGGTCCTCGAGCTCCTCCATGATGATCAGAGGTCAAGGATTGCTGTGTTCTGGGATAACCGCGCAACCTCCGATTCCGTCGATCGGACGATACTGCGGCACTGCCTACTGAGAATTGGCGTCCCCGAGAATTTCATCTCCATACTTCGCGCTCTCTGTAGTCTGAAATCGGGCAGGGTTAGGGCTTATGGCAAGCTTTCTCCTACCTTTGTGGTCTCCATTGCAGTTCGACAAGGTGCCCTATCTCTCTGTCCCTGTTCAACTTTACCATTAAGGATATCCTGAAATACCTTCTGGCGATTCGTTGAACGCTGGCGTTGAACTCCACTCAGGTAGTCGAGTTGTTGAGTTGGATTGTGCTGATGATATCATCTTGCTGGTTGACGATCCACAAGTCGTTTAATTTGCATTAAACCGCTTGGCGATTGAAGCATCAAAGTATGGTATGTGCTTTCGCCATCCAAATGCAAGGCTCAGTTACAAGGCTGACAGGTGCCTCTGCCTGCACTCACTCTTGGTGGTGAGACACTATAGGTTGTGGAGAGCTTTGTCTACTTGGGAAGTTGCACCACTGCTGGCGGGGCTGTTGGAGACGAGATTTCGATGCGCATCTCTAGAGCACGCCTCGCTTTTTCTAGGCTGAGGCATTTGTGGCGTCGCCACGACATTCGTCTCTCAATCAAACGTCGGGTCTATTGTGCAACTGTTTGTGCTGTACTGTTTTACGGATGCGAGACCTGGCCCATTCGTAAATTTGATTTGCGCGGGCTATCCGTCTTCGAGCACCGCTGTCTGCGGTCCATTGCCCGTGTGTGGTGGTAGCACCACTTAAGCAATGGGGAAGTTAGCGCGTCTTGAGACGTGGAAGCCACTCGTTCGAGGAACTCATCTCACTACATTTACTGCGGTGGTTGGGACAAGTATTGCGCATGCTTGTCCAGTGTTAGCCGCGTCCTGCGTTGTTTGCGGTTGCTGAACAGTGCTGGAAGAGACGGTCTGGTGAACAGCCTACAACATAGAGAAGCCGCATGAAAAAGCTGACGAAACAGTTGGCGTCAGCTGGCAGTTGTCGACTACCTGGTTAAGGTCCGAGAGATACGGATACTAGCTGGTTGAAGACCTTTGAAGCAATAGCCTGAGATTGATGTTAAAGGTGGACGTGTACATCAGTGAGCTGTGGTATCCTTCCCTCCTTCCCCTAAAAATAGCAATGAAAAAATTTAAAGCACTAAGTTCCCTTTATCATTCTAAATAAGACAAAAAGAAGATTGGTATTGCGAGATGGTACCATTTCGTGTTATCTGTTCACTCGCAAACTAACAACAGATAGATGAATCACGTGACAGAAAAAATCGAAGATTTGAAACTGGTCACAAGGGAAAAAATTACGTAGACACAACAATGACAGATTAGCATCCTGATCTTAGGGTCATGAGCCCCAAGGAAGCTTCAGGGAGACTGTTAATTGTTTTTGTACGCATAGTATAGGGCGATGCCGGTTAAGTGCCCCCGCTACGGCAAATCTCAACACTTTGGGTTGTCATTACGATAGATAACTGTAAATGTTGACCTGGGGTCAACCTGATGGCCTGATTCGAGTAGATGTCTGGCGATCGATGAGGCCGGCAGCTTAGATACCTTTTCTCGTTCGCCTGCTTGTTGTGTCGACAGTTTGGCAATCCATTTTGGGATATGCTCTCCAATGCGCTTACCCAAGGATCGATCTGTTCTGCCAATGTAACTACTACCGCAGTTACAAACGAATTGGTAAATGCAATGGGTTGTGGCGGAGATCGGTTGAGTAGGCTTCACTGGAGGCATAGGTAACTTCCTGGTCTGCCAAATGGGGCAGAATTTGGCTGCGTTGAATGTCCGCCGAATCGCTGTATGCACACGACTTTCGAGTTGGGCCGCCACGATATCACCTTTGAAAGGTGATTGAAGGTAGACAGACAATTTGGGCACAGTAAGTACCCTCGGCCTGTTTTCCTTCAGTTGACTTTGAAATCGAATAAACGCTTCTGGATGTCCGTTGGCTCGTAGCGTCTGTGTGATGAACAGCAATTCCGATTCCAAACGGTCGTCAGTGCATATTCTGCGGGCTCGATTAAACAGCGTCTTGACTAAACACCGCTTGTATTGTATAGGGGCGAAGCTGTTGAAGTGTTCATACAATCCTGTTCATGTAGCTTTCCTGTGAACAGAACGCTTAATTGAGCCATCTTCTCGTCTGGTCAACAACACATCCAAAAACGGAAGGCAATTGTTATCCTCCAGTTCGCAGGTAAAACGGGCGTTTGGATGTGTGTTATCAAGCACGTTGAGAAAAGATAGAACAGCGTCTCCACTTGGGGCGATCACCAATGTGTCATCTACGTATCGCTTGTCTAAACATATTTGCTTGATGTGCTGCTCGCATCTCATTTCAACCATCATCATGAAGATGTCAGCCAATACCGGACCTAGCGGACTTTCCATAGCTACACCATCCACCTGTCGATACGGCTTGTCTTCAAATAAGAAATGCACATTTTCAGTGCATAGCAGCAGCAAATCCCTAAGATATTCCACGGGAATCGGTAACACTACTTTATAACTCATTATAAACTCACATAAGAAATCCACCGTTTCTCTTAATGGGATGTTAGTGAACAAAGACTGTACGTCCATTGAACACATTACCTTGTCAGCGATATTCATGTTTTACACACAGTCAATCAGATCGAATGTATCCTGCACTGTATACTTTGTCATCATTCGTCTCACCGGTGTAAGTAGATCAACTAGCCAACGTGCCAACTTGTGGTATGGTGAATTTCACATGGATAGTATAGGTCTTAAAGTTGGGTTGACCTTGTGGATCTTCGGTAAGCCATACATTTGTGGGATGCGTGTCCCCCTTGGCTTGAGAGAGTTGTACATCGCTTCTGTTAGCATTCCATGTTGCAGCAACAATTTTAGTTGATTAGTCACCCTCTTTTCGATTTGTGTTACAGTGGTTTCGCTTTGGTCTTCTTGAAATTTTGATTCATCTCGTAAGATCTCACACATCTGTGATTGGTAAACTGACAAAAAATGCTGTTCTTGTTGTTGTTCTTTTCTTATTATTCATACTGTTTTCCTATTCATCCAGGATTCCAATGTCAAAATATCTGTACCACATAATGTATAACATATATATAAATATAGACAAACTGAAGAGTTTGCTGTAAGGGCTTCTTCTGTTTTGGCCCTAATTAGCTTATCAACTTCGTGCTCCCACAGTGTCGGATGATGCGCTTGACATTCCACCGACCAACCAACAAGTTCTCTGTCACATATGTTGTTAGTCGACTTTGTCGAGCAAGAATTTTAAATTTCTGTTGGAGGTGATTCTACTATCCCCACCTCTTTGGCTTCATCAGCTATTTATGCTCTACCCTTCCGTTTTATAATTGTAAATGTCTTAGGAGATTTATCGAGAAGCGTACCTTTCCCAAAATTTTCTCTTTATATATAAAAAGGTTGCTGGAAGATGAACGAATCCATTTGCTGTACCGGGGCTGAATATTTGACATCCGTCATAGCATTTAAAGGTGAACACTGAAACCTATAAAACTGGTAGAACCCCTAAAATGCATGCATTTTCCCCATAGAACACCGTTGCAACTCAGTTCGGTTGTTAGATACCGTTGCACGTTGCTAGGAAATACTGGCTGTTCTCCGAATTACAGATAGAGCGACGAAATTTGCAGCAGAAACGACCATTGCGAGGATTGGAGGCACTGGGACTTTATACTGTCTTTAGCTGATGTGACCACCTTTTCGGTTCAATCGGACGAAGATGGTAAGAGTTAAATGACATATCAGTTTGCTGACACTCACACAGCTGTTTCGAGCGTTCAGATCCCACCACATATCCAAGTTCGACTTCTTATTCTGCAGTATACTTTCATATGTCTAGGTCTGGGCGCCCTGGCAGTATCTCAGCCAACCAACAAGCATGTGCATTTCCCCATACTTTAACTATACCTTCTATCGGTCGTCGCGCAGCTTATCAAGGGTCGCCTTATTTGCTGCATACAGCAAGGCGGGTAGGCGACAACATGCTACTGCTGGCGCCTCCCTTTTCGCTTTTCCATCTGTTTCTGTTACTCACCTTCCGAGCCCCATTACTAACCCTCCTTCCATACTTCCCAGCTTAATTGACAGCAACCGAAGTGCCACTGGAGTAGAACAATCTGCAGCCATCATACCACAACACCCGCCGGATGTCTATCGGCAACAGTCCCTTATATGGCCACGCTGTCCCGCTTCCCTGCCGACGTTCAACGTTCGCACTCTGAGGCAAATCAGTTGCCAGGCTGCACTCGCAAGTACCTTGGACACACTGGGTATTGATGTGCGCATAGTGTCCGAAACTAGGGTCAATGACCCTAATGGAATTGTTGAATTACTGCGCCCGGCTTGTCCTCCTGCTACTGGTTGCCCTCATTCGGAGACGCTGACGCAGCACTTACCGGTCAAACTGGAGTAGGTATCATTCTCCGCTCCAAGGCGGAGCCATTGTTGGTTGATTGAATTCCAGTGAACAGCCATTTGTGTGCAGCCCGTTTGACGACATAACCTAAGGTTGATTTACGTAGTAGTACAAAACACTGTTTGTTGGTGATTTCCGCTTATCCTCCCACCGAGTGCAGTTCAAATGTTGTCAAGGTCACAATCTATTACGAACTGTACGCGCTAATACCCAGTGCTACTAGTTCAGATATTATAGTACTTGGAGGGGATATGAACATGTTTAGAATGAAGAAACCATCCCAGTTGACTGGAGTGAATCGATTATACTAGCAAAATACAAGAGGGCCATTCGCACAGACTGTTCTAACCACAGGGGTATTGGCCTAACGTCAGTTGTGACAAAATTACTAGCTTCGATGCTCTTTGCCGCCCCACTGCAAAGCGAGAATCAAGGATTAGAGAAGAGCAGGCAGATTTTCGCCCAGGACGTGGCTGTATAAATCTTATATTCAAAGAACAATGAACGATGATTTATCACGGGTAAAAAAGGCATGTGCTTGACAAGTCCTGTAGGATGGTTGGAGCAAAAATTAAAATTTGAAGGATCATCCAATAAGTAAATCGTTATTTCAGACGACGACCGAGTTAAATGCACTACTGTATAACGATAGCTTTAAGTGGGAAAGGGATGTGCACACGCAAAATAATATAGCGAGCTTTTATAGTTCATTAAGTGCATGCGAAATAAAAAGGCAATGACAACGCTCACTCGTTTGTTTCTTTATTTGACAGATGTGATAGGTTAATCCAGTTTAGTTACATCTAGGCTAATCACATGGACACTACTGCATTTATCCTCCCCGCCACGTTGAGGAGAGGGCCGTTAAGCACCTGGCTAGGTTTGCGTTGCTTCGTCCTCCAAGTGGAACGGGCTATATCAAGTAATGCAAGTTTGAAAGTGTTTCATCAAGGCGTTTTTTGAAAAGCGTTAATGTAGGGGCAAGGATAACGTAAGTCGGAAAGGTATCCCAGGCACGGAACACACGGAGGGAGAAAAGGTTGCGTCGACAATAGAGTCGACTGTAGTGCAGCAACTGCTGGAGCATAGTTACGCAAACCATGGGTCGAAAATAACTGTGTTCCCGATGTTAAGAGTGCATTCGATTCAGTCGATTGATCCATTCTGTTCGAAATACTTGCGCGGAAAGGTGTTCCCACGAAATAGGTGGACATCCAACGTGCTCTATACTCGAACACTACAGGCCGCGTCAGGGTCCACGGTGATCTGTCGGATAGCTTTCCCGACCAGAAGTAGCGTTTGTCAGTGGTTGTCCCGTTTCCCCATTATTGTTCACTTTCGTCCTGGACTATATCATGGAGTGTTCCCTTGCAGAATCGCACGATGTAGGCATTGTGGTCCTGCCTGGTGAAATATTAGTTGATGTCGATACTTCGTATGATATCGTCTTGCTTTTTGACAATGTTCGGGCGGCACAATCAACTTTGAATAACTTCTGTAGAGTAGTCCCATTATTTGATAGGCGCTTCGCACCTTCAAAGTGCAAAGTATTTTTGTTCGTCGCAATCAGCCGACAATTCAGATATGTCGACCAGCTATCCGGAAAAGCACCAGACGGCCGTTTCGCCATATTGGGGCTCATCAGTAGTGCGCAATCTTCGGTCCTCTGCGACGAACAAAAATACTCATCAAAATCCTTCCATTCATAAGTAATACCAATTCGCCCGTACGGATTCCACAATATGCTATGTCGATTCATAGCTGCCGTAACCGGGAGTCCTGACGCCGGAAGGCCGACCGCTGTCATCTGCATGGCAGGTGCCTGCATGGCAGTGGAGGATGCGTCGGGCTATATCGCATTTAGCTAACAATTCACGATAGTCAGATACCGTCCTCCATGGCGCAGTTGCATAAGCTGCGGGCTAGTTGGCAAGAGCCACTAGCAGTCATGGGTTCGATCCTCCGCAGAGGACCGAAGGATGCGCACCACTGATGAGCCCCAATATGGCGAAACGGCCGTCTGGTGCTTTTCCGGACAGCTGGTCGACATATCTGAATTGTCGGCTGATTGCGACGAACAAAAATACTCACCAAAATCCTTCCATTCATAAGTAAAGTGCAAAGTGTTGTTGCAGGACCACCAGCCATTTGATGACCCCTTGACCGTACTAAGGAGGAACTCGAAGTGGTTGATCAATCCACTTATCTTGGCAGCTGGATCAGCAACGATGGGGTGTAGAAACTGAAGTCATGTCACTCATTGTGAAAGCCAGAACTGCCTATTTGAACCTGCGGCCTCTTTGGCGACAGAAGTGAGTTTCTCTCAATCTGAAGCTCTGTGTATATAATGACGCAGTGTATGCCGTGCTGCTCTATGGTAGTGCAACTTGTCCCCTTCACGCTCAAGACCTGAGGCTCCTTCAAGTCTGATCATCCTTGTCTGCGAGGCATTTCTGGTGTCGGGTGTCACCAGCGCAGGCGCAACGATGATGTGCGTAGGCGAGTACTAGGTAGTGCTAATCATGCTAGCTCCCAAGAACAACAGATAGCACTGAAATAATTGTGTTGGCTCGGGCACCTGCTACGTATGCCTGGTCACCGCTTACCTAGGAGAGCCTTGTTTAGTCTGTCAGGTGTAGGGTGGCACAAGGCTCGAGGTGGACAGAAGTTGACTTGGCAGCGGGAAATGAAGTCACTGACGACCAAACTGGGTGCCGTTGGTCTGTCTCGCCTTCCGGACTGGAGTCCACCTGACTTGCCTTGTGCTTGGCTCGAGACTTTACAGGACATGGCTCGCAGTAGACACCAGTGGCGCGTCTGCTTCCGTCTCCTAATCGGATTGCATGTTGGAAGTCTGTTTGGTGCTGAGTTGTTTGCAGGGTAATGGCTGATTATGACGCGTGGCAGTGAAAGCCGCAAGAAAGCTGTCTCGCAGATGCTGCCTTATCTTTGTATCATAGACAGCTTTTTGTGGTGGTAGGCGCCTTGACACTAAATGTTTGCTAAAGGCATTCAAGTCTTCACGTAAGTCCGCCTTCACTCCCTCTTATTATTCTTTGTTCCTTAAGTATTCATGGTTGTATGGCAGCGAAGCATCATTTCAAATGGCGGATGTACTGTTGTTGTTGTTGTTGTTGTTGTTGTTGTTGTTGTTGTTGTGGTTGTTGTGGTTGTTGTTGTGGTTGTTGTTGTTGTCTAACAGGTGAATATCCACTCCCAGGGTGCATAAAGCTCTTTCTTGAATTGTAATTGAAAGGTTAAACAGTAGCCAACATCAGTTTGATTCAGTCAGTCAATTAGTATGTCTTTCCTGTCCTTCCCAACGTTCTTCTTAAATGTGATTTATTTGTGATCCACATACTATCAAACAAACGCCTACGCGATCACGCCGATACAGGCGTGTTTGGCATTGTCAAGAATAAGAATTTAGTTATCTATTTATTCATCCAGATTCTCTCTTTAACTTGGCCACAATTTACAGTGACCCCTGTGGTGGAACACATCACTGACATCTTTGACTCCTACTGAAGCAACCACCTTATCTTGTCATTAAGATAATATAGAACCTTACACTTTAATATTGCCATATGCTTCACATGCACTTTATTTCTATTACTTATGATGTGTACGCCTGATAAGTTTCATCAAAAACTAGCCTATTTGGTGGTTCATATTGCTGGTGCCCACGTCTGGGATAGATTCTTACTTATTTATCATTTGGTCAATCGTTGCCACTAGCTTTTGTATTACTAATGTGTTTCAGGCACAATCTCAACCAGTAGCTTGGCCAAATATGCTGCGCAAGGCCATAGATTCTGGTTTGCTATTGTACAGCTTCACCCCACTTGATGTGAAATTAGCTGTACTGGAACATTGGATTCCTGTTCTAAATAGTTGCGCGAATTTTACCCCCTAAACTAGCTTCATTTTTTATGGCATTAGTTGTAATTTCATCGATCGCCCTTTGCAATAGTTCACGTTAGGGTGTCATTGTCCGTCGATGTGTCTCAGTTTACTCGCGGTTCCTTACTTCAGCTTACCGTCCATTAGCAAATACAAGCTGGTGGTTTTTGGACCATTTTTCATTTCTGTAGTGGTGGGTCGACTTATGAAAAGCGAATGTGCAAGTTGAAAAAATGCACGTGCAAAATGCACCCAGGAATTCATTGCGCACCACTACCACTAACTATCCTTAGCCTCATCCGCTAGTGACGGGGAGTTGAGGTGTCTCATTTTTCCATACGGTGTCTACGCAACACTGCGGGCGACATACTTATGATTACACAAGTGTCCCTTGCTAACGCTCATGTTGCATTCATGATGCTTCTCCACCACAGTTGGGCTAAACCAACTTACACTGAAACTAGGTCATTTTAAGCTGGCTAAATTCCATTCCACTTTATCTGGTTTGTTCGACCTACCTGAATAATCTGCTATTAACTGGCCACGCCGATGGCGCATATCTTCGGTAACTTTGTTGTGTTTGTAGCATTTCTTGAGTAACTTCTGGACATTTTCTACTTATCGCGGATCGATTAATAACCAACTTACTTCATATGCTAATTTCGAGAAGAGTTATGCCTGCATAGCCGTATGCATTAACAAATATACTTTATTTGGTAATGTTATTTCAAGTGATTGGCTGTCGTCATCTATACTGACTCCAGCAGGCAGTTGGTCGTTGCAGGAGGGAACGGGCTGCACGGTCCTCGTGGCAGTGATAAGCTCGAACATTGGTTCCATGCACTCAGTTTGGAGCGGACTACGGTCCAGCCACAGCCTTATGTGTGCGATTGATTCCCAAATACAGCGTGCTTGTGTTTGCCAATGAAGGAGTGTGGGCCGGCTCCGTTGATGAAACGTGACTCCCATCCGCATGCCTCCAGGTCTTCTTCCTTCGGGTTTACACTGTATATGGGGTGTGGTTGGAACTGTGGGTGATGCAGTGCAAGCCACCCATGGTCCTTCTGTAGGCGCAGGCGTCCTGTGGCTGGCCACAGAGACAGGCAAATCCGAAACCGAATACCGGCAACCATATATTTATAGCCGAAGTTCTTGGCATATTGCAAGTTTAATGTACTCAACGAATGAAAACAACAGAAACATTTGGGAATGTACATAATCAAACACCATCACACACAATAACATGAGGGAGAAACTTGACAGAAAAGCACTAACCGATAGATCTTATAGGGGTCGGTAAATACACGGATGTACAACTTTGGAGAAATTTGATATTGCAGAGTTATAATGCCGGCCTATCCATAGGCGAGTTTCTATTCGGTAACATACAGTAACTTGAATGCATATGATTATCGGTTTAATGTACTGCACGGTGAATTGGCAATCTCTAAGGTCAACGTATCAGTCACAAGATGCAACGCGTCACACTACCTTGTTTATCATGCTAAGTGAATGTATCTTTCATTCAATACGTGCACTGAGGTCGAATTAAACGACAGGACATTAGACGATATATAATAACTCAAAGAGGTCAAAAGTGTTTGTTGACGGCTTGTTATGTATGTTTCCGAGTTCGCTTTTGCCTCAGATAACAGCGGTTTTGATACGGATCAGGATATTTCAAATATTGTGCATGTGTTTCGCTAAGAAGGGTGCAAAGCTGCGATTTGGAGGTAAAAGTCACACTGCACAAGTCAGATGCAAAAACTGAAGTGCGTTTAATAACACACGCCAAACTGGCTCGCTTGAATGAGTGCACACGTGTGTGCGATGTGAAATAGAGAGGTAACTCCAAGCGAAGTACAAGAGCAGAGAGACTGTGACCGCGCGCTGGTGACAAATGTACCATACCGTATATGAACTACACTGTGCATTTGTTTGCTTTTGGCTAGGACAGCTTTTAGTCTGACCACTCACAAACCATATCGAGTCTACCATGTAGTGCTGTGCGGCCGTTTATTGTTTCCATAAAATATCATCTACTGAAATTGGTTACCAGTAGTAGGATATTTGCGATGCTAGCTCCCAGCGTTTATGTGCCGTAACCAGGATTAGCATTAATCTCGCATGGGAACCTTGTCCCAAGCCACACTGAATTACTATCAAGTCGGACAAAATCTGTGAAGACACAAAAGGAGATAGCAATCCTTTGAACCAAGAAGAATCTAGTCAACTTAACGATTCCTCACTATAAAGGCATATGGAAGTATCTAGGTTGCAAACTACGACTAGGAGCTCCAGGCAAGCGCGTCAAGTCCTACACCGATTTCAGTGAACTCCACCTATACTGCAGCTTTCCCTGATGTATTTACAAACACTGACAGCCCGTTTTCATTAGTGTAACACTGGGTAGTTCGAGTTTTTTTAGTTTCCTTCTTGTGGTTAACACCAGGATAACCAGACGTCTGCAGTACGGGTGGCGTCCACGCATGCACTCGTAATGAAGGGGTTTCTAGTCTTCATCTAACAACAACATACCATAGTCTGCATTCAAGGCTACGTTAAATGTGAAGTCAGCGAAAAAATAGCACTCGTTGGTTGTTAATTTTGTGCATACTGTAGGGGCTATTAAGCAGTCTGACATTGTTTCAATGAAATTTTCCCCGGAGATCGAGGTAATAAATTATGCCGGATTTTACAGTGCGTTCCTGGTTTATGGGCGAATAAACACGCTGAGCCAAATACCGATGTAACAGTTGGCAACAAAGACCACGAAACCTAAATCCTATGAGATTAAAGCTGAGCTAATCGGAGGGTGTAAATTGTGAATATTTTACGTGCCCTCTACTCGAACACCACAAGCCGCGTCGGGGTTTACAGAGACTTGTCGGATTTCTTTCCGACAACAAGACTCATTCTTCAGGGTTGTCCGATTGCCCCATTTTGCTCAGCATCGGCGTAAACTAGATCTTGAAGTGATTCCTTACGGAATCATTCGTTGAAGTACTATGTAGTGAAAAGCAGTTTGCTCTTGATTATGCGGATGATATTTTGCCGCGGTTTGACTATATCAAGGTAGCCCAGTCAATCCTGGTTAATCTCTTTCGAGTCTATCCATCAATTGGCATGTGCTTTGCACCTTCAAAGTGTCAAGTGTTGCTGCAGGACCACCAGCCACTTGAGCACCCCTTGACAACTGATAGTGATGAACTCTAGGTAGTTAATGACTTCACGTACACTGGCAGCTGGAACAGCAACGATGAGCGCATAAGGACTGATGTCAATTCACATATTGCAAAATCTAGAACTGACTTTTTGAATCTACGATATCTGTAGCGTCGAAAAGGGTTTTCTTTCAGTCTGAAAAGCATTGTTTCCAAGGCTACAGCAAGGACTGCCTACTCTATGACAGTGAGACCTAGCCCATTCGGTTGGAGGATCTGAGGCGCTTTCAGATCGTTGATCGCTGCCTGTGAACCATCGCTGTTCTCGGAGGGCACCAGTGTGTCCGCAGCAATGATGCACGGAGTTGAGTGCCACACAATAACAATCAAACAGCTTCCTTAGAACAGCAGATATTCCAGAATAAGCCGCTTTGGCTTTGGCGCTAATACTTATCTCCATTCGCCTCTTACCGAGGAGGTTTTGTTTTGTTTTCCACTTATAGGGTGGCACAAGGCTCGAAATGGGCAAAAGTTAACTTGACAATGGGGAATGAAGTCACGGACGACTGAACTGTGTGCCGTTGATCCGCTTCGTCTTCAAGGCTAGTGTCCACATGACGTGCCAGAGGCTTGACTCGAGACATTACAAGGACATGGCTCGCAGCCGGTACCAATAGCGTGTCTGTTCTCTTCTTCCAGTAAGATGCTGTGTTATCTGCTTTGTACTTTCTGATTACGACACGGGGCAATAAAATCCGCAAGGAACTACCTCGTAGATGCCGCTTTACCTTTGCCCGATAGCCAGCTATACGTGATGTCACGTCGTTGATATTACGCGGTCCCCTTGACCCTGATTGTTTGCTTAGGGCATTAAAATTCTCCGGTGAGTCCCCCTTTGCAGAACTGTGTTCACCTCACATATTCTCCCGATATTGGAGTATGAGCTTCCATCTACCTATCCTCTCTTAAAATCGGAATTCGACTTGTTAGAAAGAGTTCAGAGGCTTAGCTCAAAATCCGTCATGGATCTTCGAGATCTTGCTTACATTCCTCGACTCCGAAAGCTGAACATAGTCTCAAAGAATTATCCTCGGCGCAGCGGTGATCTTATCTACACCAGACGGATCTTAAGAGGAGAACTTGGGAGTGAGGTACAAAAGCACTTCGGCTCAACGTGGACAGCTTGACACAAGACCACAAGTGGAGGTTGTACAAGAGCCGAATGTTTCACCTGCGTCCAGAGGCTGCCTTATCAATTCGTGTAGTGAATGAATGGAACAGCTTGCCGAAGCTCATTGCTGATGCACCAACGGAGGAACGTTCCGTACGGCTGCTTGATTGCCAGCTGGTGAATACGGCAGGGTTCTGCTGGTCCTACCGCAACGGCGACGGTCCCCAGAGGAATGCCGTTTCGTAGGCATTTGCATCAAATCTGCACTGTATAGAAATTGACGGAGATGACAAGGGTCTCCCCTCCTGCTCTCTACACACAAATGAACTAATTACGGTCTCAAATTTGGTCACTACCCCATTTAATGAATTTTGGAAAACAATGGGCGTTTAGTGGTAGGAGTAAAAAGCAGTAGATAGGTAAAGTAATTGATTAATAACTGTAAAGACGTGTAGTAAATTGTACCTAATTTGTAGTACGTAAGTTGGAAGCAACCCATAGTGTGGACTGCTTCCCTTATTTCACTGAGTAAGCCGATCAAATGGAAACTCAGCAGCATGGCTGTTGTGTCTACTCAAAGAAATTCGCGTGATAGCATGGTGACTTGTGATGAACGTGATATAATTCACTCTCACAATTGTGCGAAAATGGATTTTACTGTTATTAGTACCTTCCGAATGTCTATTTATTTTAATGATTTTACATCCCGTTCACATCGCATGTCCTTCCTCCGTGCTCTGACTACTTTGCTCCCAGTCCCTTGCAGATATTTGCGTTATAAGTTGCACCGGACAAATCTCGTAGTTCCGAATGGTCGATGTCCATAGTAGTAGTTCTTAATGCTCGTCGTCGTAAACAGTACCTGCGCTCTGTTCTCTAGTTGCCTACGAGGAACTTCCTACGAAACGACTGGTACACCTATACTCAAAGCAGGCGCAGATGGCAGTGAAAAAGCCAGCCAACACTTGGACTTTTTGCGGAGGGCGTTTGGCCGATTTAGATCCTACCTTCTTTCACAAATGCTCAATGCTTACGTGAGACCACACGTTGAATACGCCATCGAAGCTTGGTATCCCTGGCAAAAGCGTGACTTCAATGCTCTTGAGAAGCCACAATGGGGATAACAAAAGTGGGAAGGGATTGGTCCACTTCCCTTATCAGTTGAGAATAAAAACACTTGGATTTTTTAGTAAACAATGTCATCATACTGCAAGAAAACCTCATGTATGTCTCTCAGATAGATGGTGATCCCAACCAGCCATGTGGAAACTTATTGAAACACTGCCACAACACCTCACTGAAAGGTCTCCATTTGAAGTTGGCAACACGG
This sequence comes from Dicrocoelium dendriticum, assembly GCA_944474145.2. Lineage (NCBI taxonomy): Eukaryota > Metazoa > Platyhelminthes > Trematoda > Plagiorchiida > Dicrocoeliidae > Dicrocoelium > Dicrocoelium dendriticum. Next base: position 3,108,477 of record OX104071.1, read on the forward strand.
TATAGCCGGTTGGAATGCCGCCGGAACTTCGTTTCTTTCTCATGTATTTCAGCCGTGAAACTTAGGTTCGCATTTGAGCATATCCGCTCCTACGTTGTCCGAATTCAAAACTTGATTAAACCAACTTAACCGGACACGCAACAATCTGGCCAAACAATGTGCGTACTTGAATTAGGTGGTAAGTCTATGGCTGTGCGTATATTTTTTATTTCCGTTTTTGATCACACTCTTAATCTACGAAAAACTGTTAAGCGTTTTCTTTTAACTCCTTGATAAATCCATTGTCCCACTGTTCCATAGTTATTCCTGCATACTGAACTCTGTCAGTTTCATTGTTATTACTTGTTCAATTGAACTGTGCAATGAGAATATGCGTTTACTGAACAATGCGCACCATAGCATATCGCATCCCCAATACATGACCTGTGTCTTTGACATCCACTTACGAACGCACATAGATAAACATGCTGTAGCGCATCCCAACACCGGCACCCCAAGACCGCGGTTTCGTCCTGTTGGGACTCATCAGTTGGAGATAGCCTGAGTTGGGCTGGAACTCAGAGCCTAGTGGCTCATGGTCTACGCCATAAGCACTATGACACTGAGATCCGCGAGCAACGCTTCGTCCAGCGGAACTGAATGCAAAGTTGAATTTGGAGGATTCAACTTTCAACTTTGCATTCAGTCCCGCTGGACGAAGCGTTGCTCGCGGATCTCAGTGTCATAGTGCTTATGGCGTCCACCATGAGCCACTAGGCTTTGAGTTCCAGCCCAACTCAGGCTATCTCCAATTGATGAGTCCTAACCAGGACGAAACCGCGGTCTTGGGGTGCCAGTGTTGAGGTGAGCAACATTATAATGTTTCCATTTTACTTACGGTCTTTGTGATCGGTATGACCGAGGTCCGCCTCCAGTGAACCGAGGTCTCAATAGAGGTTGCTTGTAGCAACCCAACCGCCAGCGGATTCTCCAAATTCAACTTTGTATGCTGTAGCGCAGTTCTTGTATACCGTCGTAGAATGCCTAGTAAAGGTGCTAGATTCCCTTCACTCCCCATAGTGATGGCTCCTCAAAACTGACAGCCAACACCTACGGCGACAGTATTAAATTGCTTGTCATAAGTTACCCTGGGGAATAACGTTATCATCTGGAAAAAGTTATGCTTCAAATCAAGTCCAAACTAAGATTTACGTACCCTAATGGGTCCATTTTCAGCGTTTACACCACTACTGAGGACATTTGGATGATAATATCAATATAAACGCTTGAGTAGAAAACGGGAAAAAAGCAGAACTGTTACTCCAACGACAGATCGTGTAGTATGTTAGTGACTTTGCTGTGTCAACAAACAAAAGTGTGAAATAAGGCAAAACGGTATTACGATACGATGACGTGCGGGAGAATAAAATGCTGAATTTCGAACGAGTGAAAGGGAAAGCGCGCGTTTTGGAAAGATCGTCGTGAAGCGGATGAAATCGATCAGTTAGAATCTTAGAAGAAAAGTGATTGCAGGCATCAAGGTATACAGAAATGATCAAAACAACTAAAGAATCTCTAGACAAACCGCTGATTCTGGCAATATGCTTTATAGATCTCACCAATACCATCTAGTCATTCTGAAGCAGTCCAAGGAAAATGACAGTATTCTTATATTAACATAATGGCACTGATATCACTGATTTTACCAACACGCGAGAGAACATTACTGGAAAGTAGCAGTGGGACTTGTGCTTTGTCGACAGAAAAATGGGCTAGCTTGCCAAACAACCTCGTGGTGCAGCAGGGTGGTTCGGAATTTTCCCGTTTCAGCAAATGGTTCTATGGCAGTGTTCCAGGACGTTGTGCGTTCTCGCCTAGCAACCGTTCTCAATATAAAAAGTCACATATGTCCGTTTAACAACACTGTGACGTGTCGGACGTAACTCGCCACTAAATAAAGTCGCTGCTGCTTGCTTCCTTCTGGCGAAGCATGGTATTCCAGCAACTTTGTGTTAACCACGGTGTTAACCATTACTAGAACCAAGCATTTACTGTGGTACAACCTCAAACGAACTTGATTACTGAACGAGTAAGTGGTCAACATCTTGGTGATCACTGAGTAGTTAACTTACTTCCGTTATTCTATCAGTTTGAGCATCTACAACTAATGCTTACCATTACAATGACATCTCTCTGTAACCATTGGATATTCACAGTCAACCGCTCAGCCATCTGGTAGGTCGACTCGGAAAAGTGCGATTATTTTCAGTATCGATTAGCTCTAGGTAATTGAATCAGAGACCAGGTTAGGTCCAAACCGTATGAATTCGTAGATGATATACCGCTGTAGTGGACGAGTGAAGGATAGTGTAGGACTAGTAAATACTGGTCCGAGACGGTGGGCGAAATTAAACGCGGATAACAGAAGGCGATTGGCACCGGACACAGCGGGCTATATTCCATGGGCTACAAAAAGACGCGGACGGATGAAGCGAGACAAGAGCAACACGTTAGCGCGGGAACTTAGAAGACGGTCAAGTGACGAGCCGGTTGTAAGGGAGAAAGAAAGAAAAAATGTAACATTGGCCAACATAGAAATAGTACACAAAAGATAGCGGTTATTTTTTTATGCACTACAGAGTTCCTCCTTAGAAGGCTGAATATAGGAAGCTTTCGATATCGATAATGACTGGTGAATAGAGGCTCGTAGGGCAAAATCATGCCGAGTAAGAATGAGTGAACGTTCGTGTCAAATGGGAGTTCGCCGTAAGTCCGAGTCCGCTGTGCCGTTTGTTATGTATTATTTATTAATTACAGGGCAGGGTGCATTTCGACGATCCGTTGGAGCGGGCTTGTCGGACTAGAAAATAACTGGCTACCCCGAAAATTGGCCGACGGCATCTCAACCTCCGCTTCTGCCAAACGGTGCACTTGGGAGTGGTCTCTCCCCCCGCGGCACCCGGCCCCACGCCAAAACGACCCTCGTCCCACGAACAAACATCCCTTGTCCCACGGAGAAACGACGATCGTCTCACGAAAAGAAACAACTATCGTCCCACGAAGAAACGACTCTTGTCCCGTGGAGAAACGACCCACGTCCTTGTCTTGATCCTCGTAGAAAACGTCGCTCGTGAGGACCAGTCGATCGAAGGGGAGGGTTGGGCATATAGAGACAAGAAAGCAGGATAATACACGCAGAACACGCCAAAAACAACGGATGAGTGATCGGCGTGCGGAAATGTTTTGGGAATTTGGGTATTTGCATTCTTTTAATTAAGGCTTTTCGGACTTTTTGCTTTTTGTGTTTTCAAAAAGTTAATCGACCAAATATGGGGCAAACATTTACAAAGTTAAAAGTTTTTACACTGTACATAATCGTAAAAGCGAACTGGATTACGAACCTCCCAACCCCGACAGGTTCACAGTAGACGATGATTTCGGAACAACCCTAACCTGTGAACTTAAATCGTGTTCGCTGCAGGAATGTTACGTGTTTGTAACGTGACGCGATTATTCGTGGCGTCAAACGAAGCGTTCAAGATTGCCACAAACTCAGCGACCTCGTCGATGAAAGCTGGTTTGAGGCGATCGATGGTGTCGAGTTCGCGTCGGCCACCGTGGTCAATCCTGTACGTCTTATTCCTACGGTGCGGCACTTTGAAGGGTCCTACGTGCGGTGACTGAAGAGGCTGCCTAACACCGTCTGCGCGGAAGATGACGTGTGAACACGTAGACAGCTAGTTAGTTTGAATGACTGCGTATTAGAATAAAGCAGTCATAGTTCCAGTTATTATCCTTTGCTCTATAACACGCAAATTTAGACATTTTACATATTGTTATATGCTAAAACTAACAAATCGTTGGGTCGCTTCTCCTCCATGAGCCCCGACATAACCTGAAACAGCGTACTGTGCAACAGAAATACGAGAAATGTAGCCGCCGCTCGTGTCAATGAAGATCGACCAGGCGCAAACGACACAGCACTGTCGCAATCTACTCGTGACAGATGGCCTGCTTATCCTGACACTATAACCTAAACGGCTGGGATAAAAACACCAGGAACTTGCAAACTCTACTCAGTACTTTATTATCCCAGCACACATACTGAGTCTTTAACTCGACAAAACACCTGCGTGTTGTAAGTTAGCTTTTACAGAATTACCTTCCGGTTGAAACAGAATACATAACTTCAGCTATTCTTGTAGTATTCTGTGTGTCTTTTGTAGGTAACTGCTTTCTCAGGCAGTAATGTATAAGAGCGTACAAAGTGATCCACCTCGCTATAGACACAGTGACTTGAAAACGTTTTAACTATATATTTTATTTTATTCCTTTTCTTTTCTCATTTAAACGGTGAGTGGTCAATTTTTGGAACAGTTTACCCGAGCAAACTTAGTGCTGTGATTGAAAATGTCGTTATGTGTGAATTTCTTTAATGTTAGAATCCGGAAACGATTCCTCACTGACAATCCTATCACGCATCTGTGCAGTCCAAGTTACTGGGAGATCTAGGCTTTTTACAATATCACGTGAGAACTTGAAACGTGATCAATTTTTGGTGCGTGATGGAAATATCTTTAACGTTTATGGCCATATTTCGATAGAATTGCACAACTTTCAATTTAGGCGCTGCCATAGTATAGTGTTCAGTATTTTTCCGTCGTAATGCGGTGGTAACCTCAGCCCAAGCACATGTTTCGGTCATGTACCTAAGGGATCGACGAGGTTCGAAAGTTTGCTTTCTATATCAGTTCGTTAAGTTAACCATGGGAAATTCTGGCCCTACTAACTGAGATGGATTTCACGCTAGCGTGTTTCTGTTACTTCAGCCAAATTTTCCCCAAATATCCTATTAGACTTCTGCAGTTTTGCCTCTTACCAGACCTACGTCAACCGCGACGTTCCGACAACCGTGACAAAGTTACCATTGTCTTAGTAGGGATGGATACTACCTTAAATTTGTGAACTTAATAAACGTCGGTTGATTGAAACATTTTGAGCTGGGCACAGAAATCGAATAGCCAGACAAGAAAAATAACTTATTTACATGTGTGCATGTATTTACTTGTGTAAGAATCCTTTGTACTTGATGTGTAATTTCAAACGCTTTTTTTCGCATCGGCCTTACCGTACTACTTATTTACTTTTCCCATTTATTCCACAAATTGCACATTTACTATTATTACCGGCAACTGAGTCCGAGCTGAATATTTTGGGAGTTTCAGTAAGCAATAATTAACCCGAAATTGTTTCGATATCGTTGCAACCGAGATTGTACTCTTAGTACCTCTAGCCTACGCATAGATTTCCAGCAATTCGTTTTCTTCTTGTGTCTGGTTGCAGACGTTCAATCCCTTGTAAATAGATTGGAATCGCATTGGCTTCGATTGGTATCACTGCACACCACATTATTCACAATACGGTTACCAGTTTTCGCGTAACCGGAGAGCGCAGTGTCATCAGCATGCAACACTCGTCTTCGCAATGTTACACTCGATGTATGTCAAATGTTCATTCTTTTTTATTCCATTCTACCCCCCTCAAGCTTTCGCTTGCCTTTAAGGTATTAAGTAACAACAATTCCTGCCCCAGTTTGGGGAATAATCCTCAAACGTGAGGGATGGATAGTTAGATTGATTGATTGATTCCAAGATAAGTGTGGAGACCGAAATGTCCTGAAAGGAAGTTTCCCCAGTGGAGGCAATGCACACGTGCTGCGTTAGCAAACGTCCAAATTGATGACATCCAATTCAGTACTTTAATGAAAGGTGGAGGCAGGATGTATCACCTGTCAACTTCCCAACGCATGCTGACATGTTAAGTACCAAAATTGAGCAGCAGTTCTCGCGGTTTCAAAGTGCTACAACCAACTGGTAACTACCTAACTCGCTACCCCAACTGTCAAGCATTAGGAAACTAATCAGACGTATCTATTTCACATCAAACCTTGCAGTTCTTTCAAATCATTATCCGATGATCACATATCAGAGGTCAGTGTTTATACATTACGCGGTACCAAGGGACTGGTACTTTTCTAGTCCATGGCAGATGAGAATTTGTCATACTTGACTGTTAAATTGCTAACGTTTCACGTAGACCACGAGTTTTTCAAGCGCCGTCTTTTGCCATCTACATGAACTCTGCGTGGAATTAGAAAACGAGACAGCAGCTAAATTTGGCTACTGAGCGAAGCGTGACCACGTGCAAACGCTCATTATGCGCTTCGAAGTCACGTGATGAACACGTCTGCCGTATGGACGCTTGCGTGTCCACCAGCCCTTGTGTTATGGGACCGAAAAGACAACATTACAAAAGTGCGATGATGAAACTCACATGTATCAATGGGGCTTGCATACGCAGGTTGCAAACGATAATTCTCCAAACGTGCCGGTGCTGGTAATCGATAGTGGGAATATGTTTGTGTACTCTGTGACCCGTACAGGCTGTCTGTGTAGACGTTATCAATTGGGAGCTCCGAGTTCATCATGCTGTACAGCACCTAAATAGGCATTTAACTCTTGACCATAATCAATAAATCCGTAAAATATAAGCCGCAATATGGCACGGACTAAGAATAAACGCGGTGGATGGATTGTTTCTTCCGCCAGGAGATCTAATCATTCGAGCAGCTTGTTAAATGCACTCAGGGCGGCTATGGTCCCTTCAAGACTGTAAAACAACTTAACATAGGTCCAAAGAACGAAGGGCATTAGCTCGTGACATCCTCATTCCCCGGACCTAGCAAGCAAGAAACATTCACCCGAACACAGTCGTTTTACTATAACACTGGCTATTCTCCAGACTAAGGTAGGCAGTGCTCGCGACTACTTGTACATCATTACACACACCGATGGTGATATCCTCATGCCAACCAGACTGGGACTACACATCACACGGATAGATGGACTACAGTACACTCAGAGTGCCTCCACTTACCTCATGAGAGACATAAATCACATCGACCTATATGCTGGCTGCGTAGAACCATTTGTCTCTTAACTTCCCAGATTCACAATTCGTCAGCGCACTTAATCCGTTCGCGTGCTCCCTCCCTCATCATCATTTCACAATACTTTAATACGTAGTACTAGTAAGCAGAAAACTCAAGGTTCCTGAGCCATACTCCGGCAAGCAGAAGGAGTCTGAGAAGCACGAGGTTTAACGGTGTATTGGTTCAGGGTACACGACTCATGGGGATGTGAGACGTGGTTGAAGAGCTAATGTATGAGAACAACCAACGCTCGGCTAGACCGTTTGATGTTGGGTGATATGGTGCCGATTTAATGTGCTGGATTCCAATAATGTTGAGAAATTTATTAAATTCAGCGCAAATAAGGTGTGAGCCGTTGTCTGTGCATAAAGTTTCTGGAGTGCCAAAACGTAACAAATGAAGAGCGCATTGTCTTACTTGTGACTTCCGATGTCGCTTGAGCAACTGGGTGTACATCGACCCACTCAGAATGTGCATCAATCAGTAAAAGGAACATCGTCCCATTGATCGATCCGAAGTAGTTAGCGTGAATTCGCTGCCACGGTTTGTCGAGCCAACGCTAAAGGTGCACTGGAACGGGTGCAATTTTCCATTGATGAGCCTGACAAACGTCGCAATTCCTCAGTGAGTTTTCTATGTCTGAGTCGATCTTGGGCCACCAACAGTATTCACTTGCTAAGCTTTTCATTCTTGCCACACCCGGATGAGCATCATATAGTTCCTTGAGGATCAGTGAACGCGCTTTCACAGCAGGAACCAATCGAGAGCCCCAAACGACACAGCCATCGAATAGGCTCAGTTCGTTCCTGCGAATCATGAACGGCTGTTCCTTCACAGCGGTAACCTAGCGACTAAAATCATTTCACCAGTGACAGTCTCTGGTCTCGGTCTCTCCACTGACGGATTGTTGCAATTCGTATCAGCTTTGCGTTTAGATTTTGCATTAAATTAACCAATTCAAAAGAAAGGTCATTTTCCTGTGTAAATTCAGATATCGGCAGGCTGCTCAGCACATCGTCTGTGTGCTTCTTGACACCCGTAATGTAAAGAATCTCTATCGGCGGTATATTGATGACATATTCATCGTGTGTGATTCCCACATCAATCCGGATCAGTCATTGGACCAATTTAACCATGCACATCCATCAGTAAAATTCACTTCCGAGCTGGAGAAAAACGGTGAACTTCCGTTTTTGAATGTTTTGTTGCGACGCCGAACCGATGGCTCATTCGAGAGAAGAATCTTCCGTACGACACCCTGGGTTAGTCAGCACACGCACCTTCATAGTTTTGTACCCATTAAGTACAAGAGAAACCTCGTGCGTTGTCTGCACTGTCGGGCCGCAAGAATTTGCAATCCAGAAACGCTAGAAGCAGCATTGGAGTTTATTTAAAAGACGCTGCATAGCAACGGATATCCCGCGACGTTTATCAAAAAGCATTCCGCTGTTGCTAATCCACTTAACGCGATAGCGACTGCAAGAAAGAAGGATGTTTACCTCTTAGTTCCTTTCAAAGGAGATAGCGCTTTCGACTTACCGCACAGGAGACTATCATTGGCGGTAAGCAAGACATATCCGGCCGATAAAGTTCATATATTTGCTGAAACTGTTCCGCTGGTCACGCAACGCATCAAAGATAGAATCCCGGCTCGTTGCGAATCTTTTGTTCTATATCGATTTACCTGAACCTGGGGTGCAAGGTACCTCGGGCATACGACAAGGCGTCTATCTAGGCGGATAGAGGAGCACTGTCCTGCCTCTTTGCAACATGATATGGTTAGGAATATGAACAATGAACAATAAACAATGATATATTACAGGTAAAGAAGCGATAGTTTTACAAGTCCCGTCGGATTATTGAAGTGAAAGTAGACATAAGTGTAAATCGTCAATTTAAGCGTCTAGTGATTCGGGTGCCCCTTATTCATTTAAACATTGTGGAACGTGTACTGAATGGTTACTGTAGAGTAATACGGGAAGTAATATGGGGAAGGCCTGTCTTAAGAACAAAGGAAACGACAATGTTTAGTCGTGTACCGCTTTCTTGGACTGAGGTAATTGATGAATGCAGTTGTAATAAATCCGAAACTATATTCCACAACAGCAGTGTGTAAGTAGTGAAGCACAAAACTTGGGAATGAGCACCGTTTATTTTCGCGTTTGTCTGACGTAGACATCTCTGATTATATAGCGTAATGTAGGTGGATAAGCGAATCATCCAAACGCTTTTTGAATACCGTTAACGTGGGTGAAGAAGCAACATATGTGGGAAGAGCGTTCCAGTGTTGGCACACACAAAGAGAAAAGTAATTCCGGCGGTAGTCCAACCGGCTGTATTGTGTGGCAAGGTTTGGCTGGTGTCCTCTGAGTGTTGTATTGCGGCTCATCTTTATTAGGTGACGACAAGAATGGTTCGAATTCCTCAAGATCATATAAGTCATTAGCAAGTCGCCACGCAGGCGTCGATATTGTCTACTGTAGACCCCGAGGGTTTTCAGCTTCAATCGTTAAGGGCGATGAAACAGGCCCTTTTCTTTCTTGGTCGCCTTCGTTGTGGCAGTCCAGAGCGGTAATGTCTTGCTTTTGCCACGGCTACAAGGAGTGGATGGCGTACTCAGATTGAGGCCGAATGTAGACGTTGAGCATCTGCGAAAAGATGGAAGGATCGAAGCGCACGAATGCCCACCGCAAAAGGCCAAGGTTTTGGTTAGCTTTTTTGGAGGCTTTCTCAGCCTGACGGGAACAGCACAGATCTTCCTGCACTACCACTACTAGATCGCATTCAGTTGCAGTGCGCTGCAATATTTGATCCCCCAGTCTATATTCGCAAGTGGCTTTATGGCGTATGCTCAACACCTTGCACTTCGTTGCGTTGAACTGAAGCAGGTTCTGAGTCGACCATTCGTAGACCCTGTCAAGATCATCCTGAAGTGCTGCATTGTCGCTGGTTGTACTAATGGCTCGCCATATCTTGAGATCATTAGCGAAGAGTAAGGAGTTGGAGGTGATTACTGTCGCGAGATCGTTTATGTAAATCAGGAATAGTCGTGGACCAAGTACTGAGCACGGAGGAACTGCGCATTTAACGTCGATTAGGTTAGAGATGACGCCGCGAACACTTACATTCAGATGTCATTGAAGCAAGAAGTTATCTATCCAACCGAGAATTGGGTCACCAATTTCACAACACTGCAGCATGTGAAGGAGGATACGGTGGTTCAGACGGTCGAAAGCCTTTGAGAAGTCCAGATATACTGCGTCAACAGTTACGCCGCTGTCAACGGTCTCAGTCCAACTGGATCTGGCAAGCAGCAAGTTCGAAGTGCAAAATCGGTTCTTGCGGAATCCATGTTGTTCTTGTGCTATGGTATGGCGTTCTTCCAGAAAGTTCATCAGCGCCTCGGCAACAATCGCTTTCGAGAGCACCGGAAGTAGGGATCTCGGGCGATAGTTGGCCGGATCTGTACCACTTCCCCCCTTATGGAGGGGGAGTTGTGCAAACAGCGAACACTGATATAATCTATACTGTTGCCTTGGCCATAATGTCGGCTCGCGGTTACGACTGAGAGTGACCATTGTAGACCTGCCGGCGAACGCGTCTGTGCACTGTATGTGTGTGAGTCTTCTCGCGTGCTAACACGACTCATGACTATAGATCGACTATAGATCGACATCGTATAACCAATCACATCCCCAGCGTTTGCTTACCTGTACGTTCATCTGTCTTGTAATCGTAGTTGCCTGAAGTAAATTACCGAAAAGAGTTCTCTTCGCAAGTGTTATGTATCTAATATCTGAATGGGCATAAGCTTGTAAATATAAGCACTCAAGGTTACAGCCGATTGCTGCATTCTGGGTGATGCCATTTGTTGTATGCTCCTAGTTTCTCCCAGTAACAATAGTAGGGGTATATAACCCGTGTGCAGCACGAAGAAATTCCCCCATGAGTACTGGTGAAAATTCTTTACTCCGAAGATTACGGTCAAGGCTTCCCTAGCAAATTGTGAGTAGTTTTTCTCTGCAGTTTGTAGGGCGCGAAATGCCAATGCTATGGGACGAAAAGAACCGTCGTTTATGCGGTGGCACAGGACAGCCCCGAATCCACAAGGAGACGCGTCACATTAAAGGATGAGTGGTTTATGGGAATCATAATGTACTAACGTTGGTGGAGAATTAAGAGCCTGCTTAGCCTTTTGAATGCATCCCGCTGACTGGAACCACAACGCCATGGTACATTTTCGTGCAACAGCTCATTTAGCGAAGACAATATCGTAGGGGCCTTCTGCAAAAATCGGCGATAATGGGACAGCATGCCTGAGAACGAACGACGTTCATCAATGTTCTACTGCTCGAGACTTTCTAAAATTGGTTTCACGTTGTCATTTAGAATATGTAATCCGCGTTTAACAAGCTGGTATCCAAAGTAAAAAAGGAAGAATAAATTTAGTCACATTTGGATTTTCTCAGCCTAAATCCGTTCCGTTCCAGACGCTCGAGTACGACAGCGAGTGTACGAAGATGTCCTGTGTTAAAGCGTCCGAAAATAAGAATATCATCCAAGTAGGCACAGACAAAGGGTGTATCCATTACTAGGTCGCCAATAATACTCTGGAAGATCCCAGGAGCAAACCTTCTGCAAAACGGCAAGAGAGTGAATGGGAATAGTCTCATATGTGTGTGGTAATCGTAGTAAATTTCCTCGACGGTTCGTCGAGCTCTATCTGCGAGTACGCATGACTGAGATCATGTTTGGTAGATATCACACCACCTGCCAATGTGGCGTACAAATCAGCAATGCGAGGCAACAGACACCTGCGTAGCATGGAGGATTGAGTAACAGACCTTTTATCATCAACACAAATCGGTACCGAGTCGTCAGGTTTGGTCACAGGCACAATTGGTGCTCCCCAGTTAGAACAGTGTAAGGAAGTACACTGGGTTTGTGAGCGATATAATCCTGCTTCGTTTTGGATGATTCGCTTATCCACCTACATTACGCTATATAATCAGAGATGTCTACGTCAAACAAACGCGAAAATAAACGGTGCTCATTCTCAGCTTTTGTGCTTCACTATTTGCACACCACTGTTGTAGAATATAGTTTCGGATATAGTACAACTGCACTCATCAATTAACTCAGTTCAAGAAAGCGGCGCACGAATAATCCTTGTCGTTTCTTTTGTTCTTAAGACATACCTTCCCCATATTACTTCCCATATTACTCTACAGTAACAATTCAGTACACATTCTACAAAGTTTATATGAATAAGAGGAACTTGAATTCACTAGACGCTTAAATTGACGATTTACACTTATGTTTACTTTCACTTCAGCCATTCTACGGGACTTGTAAAGCTATCGCTTCTTTACCTGTAATATGTCACTGTTCATTGTTCATATTCTTAACCATAACATGTTGCAAAGAGGCAGGGCTCCGCTATCCGCCTAAATAGACGCCTGGTCGTATGCCAGAGGTACCTTGCACCACAGGTTCAGGTAAATTGATATAGAACAAAAGATTCGGAACGATCCGGGATTCTATCTTTTAGGCGATGCGTGACGAGCGGAACAGTTTCAGCAAATATATGAACTTTAGCGGCCGGATGTCTTGCTTACCGCCAGTGATATTCTCCTATTCAGTAAGTCGAAAGCGATGTCTCCTTTGAAAAGAACTAAGAGGTAAACATCCTTCTTTCTTGCAGTCGCTATCGCGTTAAGTGGATTGGCAACAGCGGAATGCTTTTTGATAAACGACGCGGGATATCCGTTGCTATGCAGCGTCTTTTAAATAAACTCCAATGCTGCTTCTAGCGTTTCTGGACTGCAAATTCTGGCGGCCCGATAGTGCAGATAACGCACGAGGTTTCTCCTGTACCTAATGGGTACAAAACTATGAAAGTGCGTGTACTGACTAACCCAGAGTGTCATACAGAAGATTCTTCTCTCGAATGAGCCATCGGTTCTGCGTCGCAACAAAAAATTCAAAAACGGAAGTTTACCGTCTTTCTCCAGCTCGGAAGTGAATTTTACCGATGGATGTGTATGGTTAAACTGGTCCAGTGACTGATCGGGATCGATGTGGGAATCACACACGATGAACGTGTCATCAATATACCGCCGATAGTGATTCTTAACATTACGGGTGTCAACAACCACACAGACGATGCGCTGAACAGCCTGTCAATAACTGAATCTACACAGGAAAATGACTTTCCGTTTGGATTGGTTTATTTAATGCAAAATCTAGACACAACACCTATATGAATCGCGACAATCCGTCAGTGGAGAGACCGAGACCCGATACTGTCAGTGGTGAAATTGTTTTTGTCGGTAGGTTAGCCCTCTGAAGGAACAGCTAATTTACAGCCGTTCATGATTCGCAGGAACGAACTGAGCCTATTCGATGGCTGTGCTTTTAGGGCACTCGGCTGGTCCCTCCTGTGAAAGCGCGTTCACTGATCCTCAAGGAACTATATGATGCTCACCCAGCTGTGGCAAGAATGAAAAGCTTAGCAAGTGAATACTGTTTGTGGCCCTATATCGACTCAGACGTAGAAAACTCATTGAGGAATTGCGACGTTTGTCAGGCTTATCAATGTAAAAATGCACCCGGTCCAGTGCACCTTTAGCGTTGGCTCGGCAAACCGTGGCAGCGGATTCACGCTGACTACGTCGGACAGATCAATGGGACAATGTTCCTTTTACTGATTGATGCACATTCTAAGTGGGTCGATGTACACTCAGTTGCTCAAGCGACATCGGAAGCCACCAATAAGGCAGTGCGCTCTTCATTTGCTACGTTTTGGCATTCCAGAAACTTTGTGCGCAGACGACGGCTCACACTTTATTTGCGGTGAATTTAATAAATTCCTCAACATTATTGGAATTCAGCAAAATAAATCAGACCCATATCAGCCAACATCAAACGGGCTAGCCGAGCGCTGATTGTTCTCATACATTAGCTCTTCAATCACGTCTCACATCCCCATGAGTCGTGTACCCTGAACCAATACACCGTTAAACCTCGTGCTTCTCAGACCTTCTGCTTGCCGGAGTATGGCTCAGGAACCTTGAGTTTTCTGCTTACTATTACTAAGTATTGAAGTATGGTGAAATGATGACGAAGGAGGGAGCACCCGAACGGATTAATTGCACTGAAGAATTGTGAAGCGGAGAAGTTAAGAGACAAATGGTTCTACGCAGCCAGTATATAGGTCGATGTGGTTTATGTCTCTCATGAGATAAGTGGAGGCACTTTGATTGTCCTGTAGTCCATCTATCCGTGTGATGTGTAGTCCCAGTGTAGTTGGCATGAGAATATCACCATCTCTGTGTGTGTGTGTGTGTAATGGTGTACAAGGAGTTGCGAGCACTGTTAACCTCAGTCTGGAGAATAGTCAGTATTATGGTAAAACGACTGTGTTCGGGTGTATGTTTCTTGCTTGGTAGGTATGGGGAAGGAGGATCTCACGAGCTAATACACTTCGTTCTCTGGGCCTAGGTTAAGTTGTTTTGCAGTTATGAATGGACCATAGCCGCCCTGAGTGCATTTAACAACCTGCTCGAATGATTAGATCTCCTGGCGGAAGAAACAATCCATCCACCGCGTTTATTCTTAGTCCGTGCCATATTGCGGCTTATATTTTACGGATTTATTTATTATGGTCAAGAGTTAAATGCCTATTTAGGTGCTGTACAGCACAATGAACTCTGAGCTCCCAATTGATAACGTCTACACAGACAGCCTGTACGGGTCACAGAGTACACAAACATATTCCCAGTATCGATTACCGGCACCGGCACGTTTGGTGAATTATCGTTTGCAACCTGCGTATGCAAGCCCCATTGATACATGTGAGTTTCATCATCGCACTTTTGTAATGTTGTCTTTCCGGTCCCATAACACAAGGGCTGATGGACACGCAAGCGTCCATACGGCAGACGTGTTCATCACGTGACTTCGAAGCGCATAATGAGCGTTTGCACGTGGTCACGCTTCGCTCAGCAGCCAAATTTAGCTGCTGTCTCGTTTTCTAATTCCACGCAGAGTTAATGTAGATGGTAAAAGACGGCGCTTGAAAAACTCGTGGTCTACGTGAAACGTTAGCAAATTAACAGTCAAGTGTGACAAATTCTCATCTGCCATGGACTAGAAAAGTACCAGTCCCTGGGTACCGAGTAATGTATAAACACTGACCTCTGATATGTGATCATCAGATAATGACTTGAAAGAACTGCAACATTTGATGTGAAATAGATACGTCTGATTAGTTTCCTAATGCTTGACAGTTGGGGTAGCGAGTTAGGTAGTTACCAATTGGTTGTAGCACGTTGAAATCGCGAGAACTGCTGCTCAATTTTGGTACTTAACATGTCAGCATGCGTTGGGAAGTTGACAGGTGATACATCTGGCCTCCACCTTTCATTACAGTACTGAATTGGATGTCATCAATTTGGACGTTTGCTAACGCAGCACGTGTGCATTGCCTCCACTGGGGAAACTTCCTTTCAGGACATTTCGGTCTCCACACTTATCTTGGAATCAATCAATCAATCTAACTATCCATCCCTCACGTTTGAGGATTATTCCCCAAACTGGGGCAGGAATTGTTGTTACTTAATACCTTAAAGGCAAGCGAAAGCTTGAGGGGGGTAGAATGGAATAAAAAAGAATGAACATTTGATATACATCGAGTGGAACATTGCGAAGACGAGTGTTGCATGCTGATGACACTGCGCTCTCCGGTTACGCGAAAACTGGTAACCGTATTGTGAATAATGTGGTGTGCAGTGATACCAATCGAAGCCAATGCGATTCCAATCTATTTACAAGGGATTGAACGTTTGCAACCAGACACAAGAAGGAAACGAATTGCTGGAAATCTATGTATAGGCTAGAGGTACTAAGAGTACAATCTCGGTTGCAACGATATCGAAACAATTTCCGGTTAATTATTGCTTGTTGAAAATCCCAAAATATTCAGATCGGACTCATTTGCTGGTAATAATAGTAAATGTGCAATTTGTGGAATAAATGGGAAAAGTAAATAAGTAGTACGGTAAGGCCGATGCGAAAAAAAGCGTTTGAAATTACACATCAAGTACAAAGGATTCTTACACAAGTAAATACATGCACACATGTAAATAAGTTATTTTTCTTGTCTGGCTATTCGATTTCTGTGCCCAGCTCAAAATGTTTCAATCAACCGACGTTTATTAAGTTCACAAATTTAAGGTAGTATCCATCCCTACTAAGACAATGGTAACTTTGTCACGGTTGTCGGAACGTCGCGGTTGACATAGGTCTGGTAAGAGACAGAACTGCAAAATCTAAGAGGATATTTGGGGAAAATTTGGCTGAAGTAACAGAAACACGCTAGCGCGAAATCCATATCAGTTAGTAGGGTCAGAAGTTCCCATGGATAATTTAACGAACTGATATAGAAAGCAAACTTTCGAACCTCGTTGATCCCTCAGGTACATGACCGAAATATGTGCTTGGGCTGAGGTTACCACCACATTACGACTGAAAGATACAGAATACTGTACTATGGGAGCATCTAACTTGAAAGCAGTGCAATTCTATCGAAATATGGCCATAAACGTTAAACATATTTCCACCACGCACCAAAAATTGATCACGTTTCAAGTTCTCACTTGATATCGTAAAAAGCCTAGATCTCCCAGTAACTTGGAATGCACAGATGCGTAATAGGATTGTCAGTGAGGAATCGTTTCCGGACTCTAACATTAAAGAAATTAACACATAACGACATTTTCAATCACAGCACTAAGTTTGCTCCGGTAAACTGTTCCAAAAATTGACCACTCATCGTTTAAAGGAGAAAAGAAAAGGAATAAAATAAAATATATAGTTAAAAAATTTCAAGTCACTGTGTCTATGGCGAGGTGGATCAGTTTGTACGCTCTTATACATTACTGCCTGAGAAAGCAGTTACCTACAAAAGACACACAGAATACTACAAGAATAGCTAAAGTTATGTATTCTGTTTCAACCGGAAGCTAATTCTGTAAAAGCTAACTTACAACACGCAGGTGTTTTGTCGAGTTAGAGACTCAGTATGTGTGCTGGGATAATAAAGTAATGAGTAGAGTTTGCAAGTTCCTGGTGTTTTTATCCCAGCCGTTTAGGTTATAGTGTCAGGATAAGCAGACCATCTGTCACGAGTAGATTGCGACAGTGCTGTGTCATTTGCGCCTGGTCGATCTTCATTGACACGAGCGGCGTCTACATTTCTCGTATTTCTGTTGCACAGTACGCTGTTTCAGGTTATGTCGGGGCTCATGGAGGAGAAGCGACCCAACGATTTGTTATTTTTAGCATATAACATTATGTAAAATGTCTAAATTTGCGTGTTATAGAGAACAGGATAATAACTGGAACTATGACTGCTTTATTCTAATACGCAGTCATTCAAACTAACTAGGTGTCTACGTGTTCACACGTCATCTTCCGCGCAGACGGTGTTAGGCAGCCTCTTCAGTCACCGTACGTAGGACCCTTCAAAGTGCTACACCGTAGGAATAAGACGTACAGGATTGACCGCGGTGGCCGACGCGAACTCGTCACCATCGATCGCCTCAAACCAGCTTTCATCGACGAGGTCGCTGAGTTTGTGGCAACCTTGAACGCTTCGTGTGACGCCACGAATAATTGCGTCACGTTACAAACACGTAACATTCCTGCAGCGGACACCGATTTAAGTTCACAGGTTAGGGTTGTTTCGACATCATCGTCTACTGTGAGCCTGTCGTGGTCGGGAGGTTCGTAAGCCAGTTCGCTTTTACGATTATGTACAGTGTAAAGACTTTTAACTTTGTAAATATTTGCCCCAATTTTGGTCGATTAACTTTTTGAAAACACAAAAAAGCCAAAAGTCCGAAAAGCCTTAATTAAAAAAAATGCAAAACCCAAACTGCTCAAACATTTCCGCACGCCGATCACTCATTCGTTCTTTTTGGCGTGTTCTGCGTGTATTATCCTGCTTTCTTGTCTCTATATGCCCAACCCTCCCCTTCGATCGACTGGCCCTCACGAGCGACGTTTTCAACGAGGATCAAGACGAGGACGCGGGTCGTTTCTCCACGGGACCAGAGTCGTTTCTTCGTGGGACGATAGTTGTTTCTTTTCGTGAGACGATGGTCGTTTCTCCGTGGGACAAGGGATGTTTGTTCGTGGGACGAGGGTCGTTTTGGCGTGGGGCCGGGTGCGGCTGGGGGAGAGACCACTCCCAAGCGCACCGTTTGGCAAAAGCGGAGGTTGAGATGCCGTCGGCCATTTTTTGGGCTAGCCAGTTATTTTCTAGTCCGATAAGACCGCTCCAACGGATCGTCGAAATGCACCCTGCCCTGTAATCAATAAATAATACATAACAATCAGAACAGCGGACTTGGACTTACGACGAACTCCCATTTGACACGAAGTTTCACTTTAGGCATGATTTTGCCCTACGAGCCTCTATTCACCAGTCATTATCGATATCGAAAGCTTCCTATATTCAGGCTTCTAAGGAGGAACTCTGTAGTGCCTAAAAGGATAACTGCTATCTTTTGTGTACTATTTCATTGTTGACCAATGGTACATTATTCTTTCTTGTTGTTATCTCCCTTACAACCGGCTCGTCACTTGACCGTCTTCTAAGTTCCCGCGCTCTTGTCTCGCTTCATCCGTCCGCGTCTTTTTGTAGCCCATGGAATACAGCCCGCTGTGTCCGACGCCAATCGCCTTCTGATATCCGCGTTTAATTTCGCCCAACGTCTCGGACAAGTATTTACTAGTCCTACACTATCCTTCACCCGTCCACTACAGCGGTATATCATCTACGAATTCATACGGTTTGGACCTAACCTTGTCTCTGATTCAATTACCTAGAGTTAATCGATAATGAAAATAATCGCACTTTTCCGAGTCGACCTATCAGATGGCTGAGGGGTTGACTGTGAATATCCAATGATTACAGAGGGATGTCATTGTAGTGGTAAGCATTAGTTGTAGATGCTCAATCTGATAGAATAACGGGAGAAAGTTAACTACTCAGTGATCACCAAGATGTTGACCACTTACTCATTCAGTAATCAAGTTCGTTTGAGGTTGTACCACCGTAAATGATTGGTCCTGGTAGTGGTTAACAGCGTGTAGACTCACTTGGACCACAGAGGGCCGCTTTTGATCAAAACTGCAGCGGAGAGTCAAGTGTATCTAGCCGATGGAGCCCGGTACATGCAGGTATGCTGTTGTGTTTCTGCTGACAGTACGAATAACCGATACAGCAACTCGAGTCACGGTCCAGCCACTTCCCTAAATGGGAAGACGAAGGACTCTGACGGAAATTGTACGGAGCGCCCGACGGTATGAAAAACTAAAATATGAGGTCAAAATAAATAAGTAGTGAGAGAATAACCTAGTTGAACGTTTCGGAATTCTTGCCTTATTGCTAGATGCATTTATTGGAGGGCTCCAAAGAAGTTCATCCTCATGGGCCTGCTTACAGCGACACCATTGGCTAGCATTGGTTAGCCAATCAGCTTCAGGCGGCATGATGTGCGTCTGCTCCGGGCTGCTAGCTAGACGCCTGTTACGGACGATCTCACTTAACACATACTCTCCAGGAAGTACAGTCAGGTAAATACTTCAACTACGGCAAATCAACATAAAAAGCACGCACAATAAATAATTGAGTGATTTGCACCTACCAGAATCTGATCGAAGTCCAGCCCTTGATAGGAGTGCTATGTAACAGCCAGAAACTTTACGGAAGAACAACACTACAAACTAGAAAAACAAAATCCCCAACGATACGTATAATAAGAAAATAGGGGACGGTGACTCTACATGCACACAATATCTGGAATGAGAGCCTGATAAGTTTCCTCACTTATCTCGGTGTCAGTGTGGTGGGCTGAAACGTTACGTTAAAGAGTAACTACAAGACATTTTAACCAACGAAACGCAACATGAAGCATTAAAAGACACTAA
The DNA here is from genome assembly GCA_944474145.2 of Dicrocoelium dendriticum. Lineage (NCBI taxonomy): Eukaryota > Metazoa > Platyhelminthes > Trematoda > Plagiorchiida > Dicrocoeliidae > Dicrocoelium > Dicrocoelium dendriticum. The sequence continues at coordinate 3,128,446 of OX104071.1, forward strand.
CACTTCATTCGTACAACATCTTGCATGACAGATTCAACACTGTTCTTAAGCTGGGAAGAAGCGGGGCCTAAAAATTTTGCCGTTGCTGTTCTTGTTGAATTATTTTACACTACTGACTGCGGGTTCTAAAGTTTACTTTTAACTTTAAAGCAAGACTTTACCGCAAGACTTTACCGCAAGACTTTACCGCTGTGCCAAACGTTGCTCGAGGACCTAGGAACCATAGTGGTCAGGGCGTCAACTTTTGAACACTATACCTCGAGGTCCACCCCAGCTCAGGGTATCTCCATCTGATGAGTCCAAAGGAGGGCGAAACCGGTCATGGGGTCTCAGGGTTGGGAGGAGCAACACCGAACCACCATCTTTAAATCAAGTTGCTTGTTCTGGTTTCGGCTTCAGGTCAATGATGTCCTACTCCGCCAACCATTCAAAAACGTTATGTAATACTGCCTTAAATCCGTGCCTAATCTAATACGACCATAAATTCAGGAACACTTGCAAATATCATAGGAATAAATGTTTTGGTAAAGCTCAGAAGCATTGTGTTGATTGGCAGTCTGGTCTCAATAATTTTGCTGGATATATATGTATATATGCAACTGTCTATGAATAGATATAGAGCCATCAGAAACCATGGGATTCAACCAAAGATACAGAAATAGTAATATAAAACACAACACAACAATGTCTTTGGTTTCCTCAGAGGGCGAGATACTACCCGGTTGCCCAAGCCGAGGTAAGGTGTTGACTCAGGGGGACACCACCCCGAGCATTTGGCTGAATAGCCTGCCCGCAAGGCAGCGAAGCGAATTCAGGGAATCGCGCCCATTGGGAGCCGCTGACTGATTGCTTAATTCATAGGCCTTTCGTTTGTTCCTTTGTTAAACAGCGGCCCAATGCTCACCAGAATTACAGCACAAACTTGCTGGAATACCATGGTTCGCCAGAAGGAAGCAAGGAGCAGTGACTTTATTTAGTGGCGAGTCACGTCCGTCACGTCACAGTGTTGTTAAACGGACATATATGGTTTTTATAGGGAGAACACTTGCCAGGCGAAAACCCACCACGACCTGGAAGACTGCCGTCGAACCATTTGCTGGAACGGGAAAATCCCGAATCACCCAGCTGCACCACGCGATTGTTTGGCAAGCTAACCCATTTTGCTGTCGACAAAGCGCAAATCCCACTGCTACTTTCCAGTAATGTTCTTTCGCTTGTAGGTAAAATCAGTGATATCAGTGTCATTATGCAGCGAAATAAGTATGTTAATATAGGAATACTGTCATTTTCCTTTGACTGCTTCAGAATGACTATATGTTATTGGTGAGATCTATAAAGCATACTGCCAGATTCATCGGTTTGTCTAGAAATTCTTTAGTTGTTTTGATCATTTCTGTATACCTTGATGCCTGCAATGATTTTTCTTCCAAGATACTAACTGATGGATTTCATCCACTTCACAACGATCTTTCCAAAATGCACGCTTTCTCTTTCACTCGTTCGAAATTCGGAATTTTATTCTCCAGCACGTCATCGTATCGTAATACTGTTTTGTCTTATCTCTCACGTTTGCTTGTTGACACAGCATAAGTCACTAACATACTACACGATCAGTTGTTGGAGTAACAATTCTGCTTTTTCCCACTTTTCTACTCAAGCGTGTATATTGATATTATCATCCAAGTGTCCTCAGTGGTGGTGTAAACGCTGAAAATGAACCCATTAGGGTACATAAATCTTATTTTGGACTTGACTTGAAGCATAACTTTTTCCAGATGATAACGTTATTTCCCCAGGGTAACTTATGTCAAGTAATTTAATACTCTCGCCGTGGGTGTTGGCTGTCAGTTTTGAGGAGCCATCACTATGGGGAGTGAAGGGAATCTAGCACCTTTTCCAGGCATTCTACGACGGTATACAAGAACTGCGCTACAGCATACAAAGTTGAATTTGGAGAATCCGCTGGCGGTTGGGTTGCTACAAGCAACCTCTATTGAGACCTCCGTTCACTGGAGGCGGACCTCGGTCATACCGATCACAAAGACCGTAAGTAAAATGGAAACATTATAATGTTGCTCACCTCAACACTGGCACCCCAAGACCGCGGTTTCGTCCTGGTTAGGACTCATCAGTTGGAGATAACCTGAGTTGGGCTGGAACTCAGAGCCTAGTGGCTCATGGTGGACGCCATAAGCACTATGACACTGAGATCCGCGAGCAACGCTTCGTCCAGCGGGACTGAATGCAAAGTTGAATTTGGAGGATTCAACTTTCAACTTTGCATTCAGTCCCGCTGGACGAAGCGTTGCTCGCGGATCTCAGTGTCATAGTGCTAATGGCGTCCACCATGAGCCACTAGGCTCTGAGTTCCAGCCCAACTCAGGCTATCTCCAACTGATGAGTCCCAACAGGACGAAACCGCGGTCTTGGAGTGCCGGTGTTGGGATGCGCTACAGCATGTTTATCTATGTGCGTTCGTAAGTGGATGTCAAAGACACAGGTCATGTATTCGGGATGCGATATGCTATGGTGCGCATTGTTCAGTAAACGCATATTCTCATTGCACAGTTCAATTGAACAAGTAATAACAATGAAACTGACAGACTTCAGTATGTAGGAATAACTATGGAACAGTGGGACAATGGATTTATCAAGGAGTTAAAAGCAAACGCTTAACAGTTTTCCGTAGATTAAGAGTGTGATCAAAAACGGAAGTAAAAAATATACGCACAGCCATAGACTTACCACCTAATTCAAGTACGCACATTGTTTGGCCAGATTGTTGCGTGTCCGTGTAAGCTGGGTTTAATCAAGTTTTGAATTCGGACAACGTAGGAGCGGATATGACCAAATGCGAAAGTAACTTTCACGGCTGAAATACACGAGAAAGAAACGAAGTTCCAGCGCCATTCCAACCGGCTATACTGTGTCGCCAACTTCAAATGGTGGCCTCTCAGTGTGGTGTTGTGGCAGAGTTTCAATAAGTTTTTACATGGCTGGTTGGGATCACCATCTATCTGATAGATGATGACATTGTTCGCTAAAAACTCCTAGTGTCTTTAGTCGCAACTGATACGGGAAGTGGAGCAATCCCTTCACACCTCTGTCGTCCCCCGTTGTGGCTTCACAAGAGCATTGAAGTCACGGTTTCGCCAGGAAGACCAAGCTTCGATGGCGTATTCAACGTGTGGTCTCACGTAAGCATTGAGCATTTGTGAAAGAAGGTAGGATCTAAATCGGCCAAACGCCATCCGCAGAAGGCCCAAGTGTTGGCTGGCTTTTTCACTGCTATCTGCGCCTGCTTTGAGTATGGGTTTACCAGTCGGTTCGTAGGAAGTTCCTCGTAGGCGACTAGAGAACAGAACGCAGGTACTGTTTGCGACGACGAGCATTAAGAACTACTACTATGGACATCGACCATTCGGAACTACGAGATTTGTCCGGTGCAACTTATAACGTAAATATCTGCAAGGGACTGGGAGCAGATTAGTCAGAGCACGAAGGAAGGGCATTGAATGCGAACGGGATGTAAAATCATTAAAAGAAATTGACATTCGGAGGGTACTAATAACAGTAAAATCCATTTTCGCACAATTCTGAAAGTGAATTATATCACGTTCATCACAAGGCACCATGCTATCACGCGAATTTCTTTGAGCAGACACAACAGCAATGCTGCCGAGTTTCCACTTGATCGGCTTACTCAGTGAAATAAGGGAAGCAGTCCACACTATGGGTTGCTTCCAACTTATGTACTACAAATTAGGTACAATTTACTACACGTCTTTACAGTTATTAATCAATTACTTTACCTATCTACTGCTTTTTACTCCTACCACTAAACGCCCATTGTTTTCCAAAATTCATTAAATGGGGTAGTGACAAAATTTGAGACCGTAATTAGTTCATTGGTGTGTAGAGAGCAGGAGGGGAGACCCTTGTCAGCTCCGTCAATTTCTATACAGTGCAGATTTGACGCAACTTCCTACGAAACGGCATTCCTCTGGGGACCGTCGCCGTTGCGGTAGGATCAGCAGAACCCTGCCGTATTCACCAGCTGGCAATCAAGCAGCCGTACGAAACTTTCCTCCGTCGGTGCATCAGCAATAAGCTTCGGCAGGCTGTTCCATTCATTCACTACACGAATTGATAAGGCAGCCTCTGGACGCAGGTGAAGCATTCGGCTCTTGTACAACCTCCACTTGTGGTCTTGTGTCAAGCTGTCCACGTTGAGCCGAAAGTGCTTTTGTACCTCACTCCCAAGTTCTCCTCTTAAGATCCGTCTGGTGTAGATAAGATCACCACTGCGTCGGAGATAATTCTTTGAGACTATGTTCAGCTTTCGGAGTCGAAGAGTGTAAGCAAGATCTCGAAGATCCATAACAGATTTCGAGCTACGCCTCTGAACTCTTTCTAGCAAGTCGAATTCCGATTTTAAGAGAGGATAGGTAGCTGGAAGCCCATACTCCAATATCGGGAGAATATGTGAGGTGAACACAGTTCTGAAAATTGCCGGAGTGATACGGAAGAACGACCTGTGTAGAGCACTCTGCATCCTGTTTGCGGCTGCACCCTTTCTTAGGGTGTCTTGGGAAATTCTAAGGTTATGTGACACGATAACCCCCAGACCCAGATTCTTGAGAAGATATCCGCCGATGTGGTACACACTGAATGAATCAGGGTTAACAATCGGAAGAACAGCACATTTGTCGTGCTTAACGGGTAGTTGCTACTTCAAGGACCAATCGTGCAGCTGGTCCAGCACCATTTGGAGTCTGTCCGCATCCTCAAGTCTAGATAATTCTGACCATAGCTTGAGACCCTCAGCATAGACTAAGCAGTCCGCTTCAAGAGCTGCAGGGAAGGTCATTACTGTAGAGCTTGAAAAGTTCCGGCCCACTTGAAGAGTCCGATCTCTCAAGCAATCCGCAACCCAAGCAAGGACGTTTCCAGTGACGCCAATTCCCTGGAGTTTAAGCAGAAGTGGTTTTTGCGAGAGTTTGTCAAAGACCTTGATGAAGTCAATGTAGCTAATTGATGGGTGTCTCCAGTTGTCCACTGCTTAGACCCATGCTTCTCTGAAAACAAGCAGGTTAGAGAAGCAGGAGCGAACCCTGCGGAATCCGTGATAAACGGATCCTACATTTTATTATTAACTTTAAAGCAAGTTGTTTGTTCTGGTCACGTCTCCAGGTCAGTGATGTCCTACTTCGTCAACCACATGAAAAGGTTACGTGGTACTACCATAAAACTGTGCCTACTCGAAAACGGCCATAAAGACAGGAACAATTGCAAACGTCTTAGGAGCAAATGTTTTGGAAAAGCTGAGAAGCATTGTGTTGGTTGGCAGTCTGGCCTCAGTCATTTTTCTATATATATATATATATATATATATATATATATATATATATATATATATATATATATATATATATATATGTGAGAGAGCCTATTGTGCGCTGAGGCTGGTGGGGGCTAGATCCTGACAGATTGTCTACCGACTGCTACTACTGTTGCGCCATCGTCTCATGTCCTGGGTACCTCCACGTGGCGACCGCCGGGTGGGATTTGGGTTTCGCCCTTCTCCCTGCTAAAATCCAGGACACCAATCCGCATGAGTCAGTGTACTGACCATGCGCTAGACCCGCTGCCTTTCGGGTGTTCATTTAATCGAAGGCTTTGGCTGAGGACCCGAGTCGTTCTCCTGTCAGGTGTGGGCGCCCTGGCAGTATCCTAGTCCATCCTCTTGCGAGGTTAGGAAGTGGCCGATGGCCCTCTTCCCGTAAAACCTAGCCATGGGAGACAAGAGGTTTACGGGTTATAAGCACACAGCTCGATTGGCGTAGCGCACGAGCACCACGCATTTTCTCTGACGGTGGGAGGGTACCTCCGGGTATTCTATGATTTGCTACTGCCCGCCTCAAGCCAGGCAGCCCCTGGTCAAATTGGTGCAAACCCGCCAAAAACCCACCTGCGTCTGGCCGTGGTCGCAGGTGAGTATCCTACTACGGTCGCAAAACATATAATAATTGTTCCAGGACCTCAAAGACTGCGTGTGACGGCCGTCAAGCAGATCCCAATCTGTCTCTGCAATCACATTCCCGAGCTGGATCTGATCCCCACTGCCTTGTAGGTCAGGCTATTGAGCCAAAGACTCCGGGCGGAGTCCCTCAAGCAAACCACCAAATCACCCACTGCATTGTGGGTCAGGCTATTGAGCCAAAGGCTCCGGGTGGAGTCCCTCACGCAAACCTCCGAAGCACAACGACCACCTCGCGTGCGATTGCCCACCAATGCAATCGTATGCCTGCGCGCAAAGCAATCAGCACCGGGTGCTGGGACGTGCGCACACTACTGGACCGGAACTCCAGCGAGCGCCCGGAGCGACGTACTGCACTCGTCGCGATGGAGCTGGCGCGCTACCACATCGATATTGAGGCGCTCAGTGAAACTCGGCTCGCTGAGCAAGGTAACTTGCATAAAGCAGGTGCTGGCTACACATTCTACTGGGTGGGCAACGGCACCTCAGCACCACGTGCTCATGGGGTCGGATTTGCAATATCCGATCGCCTCCATGGCTGCTGGTGTGTGAACCAACAGGCATCAGCGCGCGACTGATGACTGTTCTCCTACGACGCGGAAGAGGTAATTTTGCCGCTTTTATAAGCACGTACGGTCCGACCATGAGTTATCCTGCTGACACGCGTGACCAGTTCTACACTGAACACTCCTCCGTGATGCGGTCTGTGCCGAGGAGCGACCGACTATTTCTGCTGGGTGATTTCAACGCGCGCGTTGGGCGTGATGCATCGGTGTGGACAGATGTTATCGGTCCGCATGGCATTGGCTCAGCGAATGCGAACAGTGACAGGCTGCTCTCACTATGTGCCACTCACGGCCTGACGATCACGAACATTCGGTTTGCACTGAGTTCAAGTGATATAGCAACCTGGACGCACCCACGGAGTGGTCACGCTCACCTGCTCGACTATGTCATCGTACGTCAGCGTGATATGCGTGAAGTGCGCATGACACGTGTACTGCGTGGAGCTGAGTGTGGCACTGATCACAAGTTGGTGCGGACCAAACTGTACATATATTTTCGTAAATCGATGTATTGCACTCCCGCTGTGAATCGGCGTAAATTTAACATTCTCTCCCTCAGTAATGTGGCGAAACGCACTGAGCTGGAGAAGGCGATGGCTGCACGCCTGTGTGGTGATGTGGACTGCATAGCCACGGTGGGCGACCTGTGGCACCACTTCGCGACCAAGTGACAGCTGCTGCCGAGGAGACCATCGGGCGCGCAAACTGTAAGGGGCCTGATTGGTTTGATGAGAACAATGCGACGATCGGCGCATTGGTGTCAGAGAAGAATGCAGCATTTGGTGCACATGTTGCAGACCCCAGTGACTTGAGGCAGAGTAGTCAGTTTCGCAAAATTCGACGGCCACTGACCCGAGAGCTCCGCCCCATTAAAAATGCATGGTAGACGGATAAGACGAAGCAGATGGAATGCTACTCCGAAAGCCGCCAACACAAGGAAAACTTTGACTCCTTGATGGCGGTGTATGGACCGAGATTGGAGCCGATGAGGACACTGATCGATGGTAGTCCTGGCGCTACCTGCACACAGACTGCAGACATAATGCAGGTCTGGCGAAAACACTTTGACTGTCTCTTGAACAACCGTTCGGAGGTCGACTGGCCTACATCGAACGGCCTGAAACAGCACGATGTCATGGCGAATCTGGCGGATCCGCCGACACTGGATGAGACGCAGAGCGTACTTGCTCAGCTGCGTAACGGCAAATGTGCTTTGTCCGACGGGGATCCCGCCTGAAGTATTGAAACACGGTGGACCCGCGTTGTTGACTGCGCTGCACCACTTGGTGCAACGAATGTGGACTGAGGAGGTGGTGCCTCCGGAGCTGAAGCAAGCCTTTTTGCTACCACTGTACAATGGTAAAGGTAGCAAGCAATGTTGCACGAATTCTCGTGGCATCAACTTGCTGAATTGTGTGGGCAAGGTGATTGCCCGAATCCTGCTCAACCGCCTCGTCAGTCAGGTTGTGGAACCTAACGTGCACGAAGATTCCGTTCGGATCGCAGCACTATAGATATGATGTTTGCTGCTCGTCATTTGCAAGAGAAGTGCAGAGAACGACACCAGCCATTGTACTCACTTTTTGTTGATTTCACCAAAGCATTTGATACGGTGAACCGCGAGGCATTGTGGCTGGTGTTGGGTAAGTTTGGTTGCCCGCGTAAGTTTGTAAGTCGAATTGAATGTCTGCACAGTGGTATGCGAGCGAGGGTGCAGCTGAGTGGAGAGACCTCGGATGACTTTGCAGTTGTCTCTGGTGTGAAGCAAGGCTGTGTTTTACCTCATGCCCTGTTTAATATATATCTCCATGCAATTTTGTCTTGTGCTTTTGATGCGGCTTGTGCTTACGGTGTTCGTGTGGAGCACCGTATTGATGGTGGATTGCTGAACATCCGTCATTTCGGTGCGAGAACTCTAGTCTGTGAGACAACTATCCGTATGTTGCTGTTTGCTGACGACTGTGCGTTGTTTTCACACAGCGCGGATGAGTTGCAGCACATGACTAGTGCTCTGGCTTCGACAGTGGCCAAATTCGGGCTCACCATCAACACAAGCAAAAGTGTCTGTCAGTTTCAGCCTTCACCGGAGGTGCAATCTTCAATATTGCCGCGAATCAGCATTGGTGCTGAAGTATTGGAAACCACCCGCTTTTGCTACCTTGTGAGTGTGATGTCGACTGATCAGCAGCTACACGTTGAGTTGCGTATTCGCTTGTCGAAGGCGGCAGCAGCATTCGGGAAGCTTGAGTACCGAGTGTGGAACAACCATCAGCTTGCCATTGGCACGAAGCTGATGGTGTACAAATCCATGGTGCTATCCGTTCTTCTATACGGCAGTGAAACGTGGACGATGTACCGGCGGGATGTGCGATATCTTGAGCGGTTCCACCAACAGTGTTTGCGACGTATTCTGCGCGTAGGATGGGGCGGAACTGTTGCGTCGAAGTGTAGTGTATGCAGTGGACTGCATACTTTTGCTGAGACATCTAAGGTGGCTCGGTCATGTGAGCCGTATGGATCCGACGCGGATACCGAAATAACTATTAAATGGTCAGCTGATTATTTGAAAGTGATATTTGGGGAAAACAAAGGTTCCTTACCAGGACATGATGAAAGTGAGCCTCTCACGTTCTAATCTTGATTGCAGGTCGTGGGAATCGAAGGCGGCTAGTTGGCGTGCATGGTGCGATCTGTACGGTTGCGAAACCTGACCCCTAAGTTCGGCGGACATGAAGAGGCTAGTTACGTTCCATCATGGGTGCCTTCGCAGTTTGGCTCACATGTGGTGAGAACACCGCGAGAGTAACGAGCGTGTTCGATGCATTGTTTACGGCGCAGGAAAATGAAGTGAACGGCTAAGCACCGTCATTTCACGCACCAGGCTCCGATGGCTCGGCCAAGTGTTACGCATGCCAGCCCACCGACTCCCGCGAAGTGCGTTGTTTGCTCACCGGGGATGTGGGCGGAGGAAGAGGAGAGGTGGCCAAGCGATGACTTGGTCCAGGGAATTTAAGTCCCTCACTTCGGAGCTAGTGTCGGTTGGAGCGTCACGTCTCCCTGGTTGGGGACCAAAAGACGGTGAAGACGTTTGGCTGGCTACACTTGCTGACATGGCATGGAGCCGACCTCAGTGGTGTTTGTGCTGAGAGTTTCTTTGTCCCTCCCCATCCCTTTTAGCCTCCCCCTCCACCTACGATCTCATTTCGTGGCGTAAGACAACTATTTTTGCCTAGTAGCCGGCTGGTAGCTTACCGGAACGATGTCTATCCGTTGCTGGTAGCTCAGCTGGCATGCAACTGTTATATCTATTTTTCTTTTGTGTTTTGTGTTATTTGTATTTATGTATTTCATTCATGTATTGCGGCACAATAGCGGAGGTGTTTTCCCACCTCTAGCTGACGTGTATAATGATGAATGATGATGATGCGATCTAAGCATGAAGACAGTTGCCGAAGTGCATGAGAATGGTCTCATTCATGCAGAGAAGAAGCGGCAGGCGCCGATGGGTTGTACTCCATCGACATCGAGTGCATGTTGCTGTAGAACATGCGGTCGCGAGTGCCTTAGTCAGGCAAGCTTAGTGAGCCATGAGCGAGGCCACTCCGGACTACTACCGAAGCGACGACGGGTTCTGCAAAGAACGTAGACAGAACCGGCGCGGCGTTTGTAGGTACGCTGCATTCGATTTACTAACCGCGTGCTTGCATGCTAAGTCTCTTTACTTTAGGTGGTAGTTTTGCTATATTGTCCTAATGCTTTCCTTTCTCATATTAATGTCAACCTAATCTATCTCAGATAAACTTGCACACGTCGCTTTAGCTGATTGTAATTAACTTCGATAACATTGTCGCATTTGTGGAATTTTATTAAAATATATTTTCTGACTTCTTGGACTTATCGCAGATTCGTTCGTAAACAATTTATTTTATACTTCATTTAGTGAAGAGTAATGTCACCGTATTTGTATGCATTATTCGATTTATGTTATTAGGTACTGTCGTTTATAGTGCTTGGCTGTTGCTAGATATCCCCGGTGTGGCTGCGCTTGGTGTGCATGTTGACACGGTGTCTACCTGTCTATTACCCACTGCCTCGTCCCTACTGGCTCCAGGAGACAGTTGGTCGTTGCAAGAGGGGACGGAGTGCATGGTGCTTGTGGCCGTTTTAGGCTCGAAGAGTGGTTCCATGCACTCAGTATGGAGCGGGCTACTGTCCAGTCACCGCGTTGTGTGCGCTTGATTCACAAATACTGCGTGTTTGTGTTTGTCTTTTCAGGAGTGTGGGCCGGCTCCATTGATGAAACGTGCTCACATCCACATGCCTCCCGGTCTTATTCCTTCGGGTTTACACTGGATATGGGGTGTGTGGTTGGATCTGTTGGTGGTGCAGCGCAAGCCATCCGTGGTCCTTCTGTAGGTCCTTCTGTATTTATATATATATATATATATATATATATATATATATATATATTGCATATTTGTTTGCAACTGTCTACTAATACACATTGTGCCATCATAAATCATGGAACTCAATGGAAGGTACAGATATCGTAAAAGAACACATCACAACACCGAGTAGTCCATGGTTTCGTCAGAGGGCGAGATACAACCCGGTTTCCCAGACCGAGGTAGGGTGTTGACTTAGGGGACACCGCCCTGAGCCTTTGGCCGAATGATCTGCCCACAAGGCACCGGAGCGAAGTCAGGGAATCACTTCCATTTGGAATCGGTAACGGCTCAGTTCTTAGGCTATTTTTTGTCCGTTTACCAAACAGGGGTCCAATGCTCCTCACCATTTCAGTACTAATTTGCTAGAATACATTGGCTCACCGGTATGTAGTAAGTTTCAGTGACTTTATTTAGTGGCGTCACATCCGCCACGTCACAGTGTTGTTAAACGAAAATATGTGGCATTTTATAGGGAGAATGGTTGCCAGGCAAAAACCCACCACTTCCTGGAACACTACCTCCAAACCATTGACAGGAAAGGGATAATCCCGTAGCACCCAGCTGGCACACAGGGAGGTTGTTCGGCAAACCAATCTCTCTATTAACTGATGTTCCGTCAATCTGAATCAACGCAGTCTGACCAGAAGGCGGAAATGAGACTTCAGTAAACCAGCCAGTCTTTCAATCACGTGCTAACGCGCGATCTATCATCAATCGGTTGAAAGGTGTTCAGAAATTACAGTTCATAGTGGACTCAGGGAGGAATAAACTAACGGCAGTATCAAGGTGCGCAAGCAAAATTATGGGCGATAATTTGCAAGGAATACATAAAATATGGCAAGTATTTTTTACTTTACATAGTGGTTGAGTTGGGGCATCTAGAAATGCCGTATGGTGCTGAAAGCCTTACACTGTGTGTGGGATACTCTAGAATGAAACGAGTTGTCACCTCAACAGACTGCGCTAGGTACAATGAGAGCGAAGCATGCCTTATTTAGCAAGTGTCAACATGTCAGTCTATGACGAGGATTTAATATGAACAGCAACCTAGATGGTGGAGAAGAATAAATTTTAAGTTGCCATCTGATCAAAAAATATGGTAAAATGCCATATTAATCTTTATTACAACTTGTAACAATACACAACAAAGAATACTGGAATTTTTAGAGCCTCACATAAGCACCTCTGTCAGGAATCGTAGAAAACAAGCTGTAAGACTCAATATCACGTAAGCGGATACGCTTAAACTAAACTGCCATATCGATGCATTTGCTGTCCTCTTCTCGCCGAACTGACTGTTTAACATGTGAACACTAGTGAGCTCTGTGTGTTGTGGTTGCTGATGATACGAAGCAGCTGAGCCCTAAAAAGCTTCACTGCCCTCACTGTCATAGTATCATACGTTAACCAGCTGTTTGTGATCATAAGATGGGAAAACGCATTGACCCTGAATGTTTACTGAGTGCTTTCGTGTAATAACATCTGTGTTGCTTCCAAAGTGCTCGTCGCCCTGTTTTTTGGAGGCTCAGCCTGGTACGCGAACAGAACATAAGCGAAGAGCAAGCTAGATTCAGCTCTATCCGGAGTTGTGGCGACGACATCTTTACTCTGCGCCAAGTACTGGAGTGTCATCAAATATTCGGCCGGCTAACAATCGTTGTCTTCTTGGGCATACGAGCTGCGTTTGACTCAGTTGACTGAACTATTCTCTGGAGTTTTCTACTGAGAAGGGGAAGGTCAGCATTCTTCGAGCCATCTACTCTCAAACCTCGGGCCGAGTGCGGCTGTACGACGGACCTTCGCCCTCCCCCTTTAGTTGCGTGAGATAGGGTTGCCCAGCATCTCTTTCTTTTTCAATTTTGCTATGGACGATATCCTGGAGATTGGTCTGGAGAACTGCGAACCCAGCAGCCTTCAGCTGCTTCCGGGAGATCGACTTCGGCATTTGGAATGCACAGACGACATCGCCGTAATTTGCGATTCATCACAGGCCGCCCAGTATGTGCTGTGCATGTTGGACGTGCCTGTTTCCCAGTTTGGAATGAGCTTCGCCCCATCGAAGTGCACGATCTTCCTTCAGGACTGGCTAGGCGCTGTTCCTATCCTTACACTTTCAAATCATTCGTTGGAAGTGGTAGACAAGTTCGTTTACCTCGGAAACTGCGTCAGCTCGAACGGTTAAACGCATGAGGTCTCTTTGTGCGTCTCTAAGGCTCGAGTTGCTTTTGGCAATCTCCGCCATCTCTGGCGTCGAGGTGATCTGAGTCTATATCTGAAGGTCGAGTTTACAATGCCAGGGTGAGAGCCGTCCTGCTGTGTGGCTGCAAGACTACTCTTGTTCGCTCAAAGGATGTTGAGAGACTGTCTGTTTCTGATTACCTCTTCCTTCGAAGCATTGCTGGTGTACGGTGGCAACATCACATTAGTAATGTAAATGTTCGCCGGAGAATTTTCTGATCAGACAGACTTTGCAGGCCACTGAGCAGCGTAATTTCCACTGCACAGATTTCAGTGGCTTGGGCATATTCATCCCATGCCTAATCATCGCTTACCTCGCCTTGCCCTTTTCGTGGGCGCAGAAGTCTGTTAAAAATAAAATCAAGGTGGTCAACATATCATTTGGGCCATAAGCATGAGGGAGCTAACGCCGTGTCGAGCGCTCTCGGCTACCTGGCTAGGCTGCGAAGGATCACGAACACGTATGGCTGGAAACCCTATCGGATATGGTAAGAAATCGTACGCAATGGCGGATCTGTTGTGACACTCTATTCCCCGGAACACAGTTTTATATTCTTTTCCCTCTTCGTTTGTTTATTGTATATCTCAAACGCTGTGACCCTATGCCAATTGTATATATATGTATGGTTGGCGGCCTCCGGTTTCGGATTTGCCTATTACTTCGGCCAGCCAAAAGACGCCCGCGCCTACAGAGGGACCATGGGTGGCTTGCGCTGCACCACCAACAGATTCAACCACACCCCATATCCAGTATAAACCCGAAGGAACGAGACCGTGAGGCTTGTGGATGGGAGCACGTTTCTTCAACGGAGCCGGCCCACACTCCTTCACAGGCAAACACAAGCACGCTGTATTTGGGGAATCAAGCGCACACAAGGCGGTGGCTGGACCGTAGTCAGCTCCACACTGAGTGCATAGAACCACTCTTTGATCCTAACACGACCACATGGACCGTGCACCCCGTTCCCTGCAGCAACGACCAGCTGTCTCGTGGAGACAGTTTGGACGAGGTAATGGCTAACCGACAGGTAGGCACCTTGTCAACATGCACATCAAGTGCAGCCGCACCGGGGATATCAAGCAACAGCCAATCGCTTCAGATGACATTATGAGTTAAAATATATCTGTTAAAACATAGAGCTTTGCCGACATAACTCTTCGCTAAGTGAGCATATGAAGTCAGTTGGTTAGCAACGAATTCATGATATGTACAAACTAAAAGTTATTCAAGAATGCAACAAAGTTAACGAAAATAATTACAATTAGCGTGAACAACGCAAGTTAATGCAAGATTATTCAGTTAGGGAGAACAAACCAAATAAAGTGGAATGAAAATTATCCAGCTTAAAAAGACATGATTTAAGTGTAAGTTGGTTTAGCCCAATTGCGGGGAAGGAGTATCTTTGAATGCCACCTTAGTTTCAACATGGATATATAGGTTTGTTAGTGAAATATATTGTCATCCTACGCACTCCATTGCCTCTTCCTAACTACAAATCTGTTTCGGTTGGGGTTTGTTTCTGTGAAAGATCAACACAAGTCAATTGCTACCTCAGTGCCGTGATAGTGAGGCCAGCGACTCTTCATCGGTAGCACACCGCCTGATTGCTTCGTGCTCATAGGGGAGACATTTCGCCTCATTCGAATTGA
>OX104071.1:3143621-3171057 GCA_944474145.2 Dicrocoelium dendriticum
TCTGTCTAGTAATTGTGTGATGTACACCGCTTATGCGTCCATTCCTCGCGCGCACACAACTGCGTTCGTAAAGTGTTCCCCTCCTTTAGGGGAATCATTACGGTTTGCTGTTACCTGATTGCTGTTTAGCAACCTGGCATTCTCATACTACTGACAACCTGCGCGGTAGTGTCTGCCTTTGACTCACCATAGTAGGACATTAGTCAGTAGGATAGAGGCCAAGAATTTATCCGCAATAAAGACAGCAAAGCGAGACCGGTCAATTCGAATGAGACGAAATGTCTCCCCCATGAGCACGAAGCAATCAGGCGGTGTGTACTACTGATGAAGAGTCGCCGGCCTCACTGTCACGGCACTGAGGTAGCAATTGACTTGCGTTGATCTCTCACAGAAACAAACCCCAACCGAGAGAGATTTGTGATTAGGAAGAGGCAATGGAGTGCGTAGGATGACAATATATTTCACGAACAGACCTATATATCCATGTTGAAACTAAGGTTGCATTCAAAATGCTCCTTCACTGCAGCTGGGCTAAAGCAACTTACACTTAAACTATGGCTCTTTAAGCTGGATAAATTTCATTCCACTTTATTTGGTTTGTTCTCCCTACCTGGATAATCTTCCATTAACTTGTACACGTTGCTCCCGCTAATTGTAATTATCTTCGTTAACTTTATTGCATTCTTGAATAACTTCTATTTGGCAAGCCATATCGTGGATTCGTTGCTAACCAACTTACTTCATATGCTCACTTAGCGAAGAGTTATGTCGGCATAGCTCTATGTTTTAACAGATATATTTTAACGGATAAGGTCATCTCAAGCGATTGGCTGTTGTTTGATATCCCCGGTGCGGCTGCACTTGATTTGCATGTTGACAACGTGCCTACCTGTCTGTTCCCCATTACCACTCGTCCATACTGACTCCAGGAGACAGTTGGTCATTGCTGCATGGAACCGGGTGCACGGTCCTTGTGGTCGTGTTATGATCAAAGAGTGGTTCCATGCACTCAGTGTGGAGCGGGTCACGGTCCAACCATCGCCTTGTGTGTGATTGATTCCTAAATACAGCGTGTTTGTGTTTGCCTGTGAAGGAGTGTGGGCCGGCTCCATTGATGAAACGTGCTCCCATCCACATGACTCCCGGTCTTATTCCTTCGGGTTTATACTGGATATGGGGTATGTGGTTGAATCTGTTGGTGGTGCAGCACAAGCCACCCATGGTCCCTCTGTAGGCGCGGGCGTCCTGTGGCTAGCCGAAGTGATAGGCAAATCCGAAACCGGAGGCCGCCAACCATACATATATATATATATATATATATATATATATATATATATATATATATATACAATTGGCATAGGATCACAACGTTTAAGACATACAATAAACAAACGAAGTGGGAAAAGAATATAAAACTGTGTTCAGGTGAATAGAATGTCACAACAGATCCGCCATTGCGCACGATTTCTTACCATATCCGATAGTGTTCGTGATCCTTCGCAGCCCAGTCAGGGAGCTGAGAGCGTTCGACACGGCGTTAGCTCCCTCATGCTTATAGCCCAAGTGATATGTTGACCACCTTGATTTCACTTCCAGCCGACTTCTGCGCCCACGAAAAGGGCAAGGCAAGGTAAGCGATGATTAGGCATGCGAAGAACATGCCCAAGCCACTGAAGTCTGCGCAGTGGAAATTACGCTGCTCAGCGGCCGGCAAAGTCTGTCTGATCAGAAAAATCTCCGTCTAACATCTTCATTACTAGTGGGATGTTGCCACCGTACACCAGCAATGCTCCGAAGGAAGCGGTGATCAGAAACAGACAGTCTCTCAACATCCTTTGCGCGAACAGGTGTAGTCTTGCAGCCACAAAGCAAGACCGCTCTCACCATGGCATTGTAAACTCGACCTTCAGAGATAGACTCAGATCACATCGACGCCAGAGATGGCGGAGCGTGGCAAAAGCAACTCGAGCTTTGGAGACGCGCAAAGAGACCTCATGCGTTAAACCGTTGGAGCTGACGCAGTTTCCGAGGTAAACGAACTTGTCTACCACTTCCAACGAATGATTTGAAAGAGTAAGGATAGGAACAGCACCTAGCGAGTCCTGAAGGAAGATCCTGCACTTCGATGGGGCGAACGTCATTCCAAACTGGGAGAAGGGCACGTCCAACATGCACAGCACATTTTGGGCGGCCTGTGATGAATCGCAAATTACGGCGAGGTCCTCTGCGCATTCCAAATGCCGAAGTCGATCTCCCGGAAGCAGCTGAACGCTGTTGGGTTCGCAGTTCTCCAGAGCACTCTCCAGGATATCGTCCATAGCGAAATTGAACAAAAAGGAGGATGCTGGGCAACCCTATCTCACGCCACTAAAGGGGGAGGGCGAAGGTCCGCCGTACACCCGCACTCGGCCCGAGGTTTGAGAGTAGATGACTTGAAGAATGCTGACCTTCCCCTTCTCAGTAGAAAACTCCAGAGAATAGTTCGGTCAACTGAGTCAAACGCAGCTCGTATGTCCAAGAAGACAACGATTGTTGGCCGGCCGAATATTTGATGACGCTCCAGTACTTGGCGCAAAGATGTCGTCGCTACAACTCCGACTAGAGCTGAATCCAGCTTGCTCTTCGCTTATGTTCTGTTCGCGTACCAGGCTGAGCCTCCATAAAAGCAGAGCGACGAGCACTTTGGAAGCAACACAGATGCTATTACACGAAAGCACTCAGTAAACACTCAGGGTCGATGCGTTTTCACATCTTATGATCAAAAACATCTGGTTAACGTATGACAGTGAAGGCAGTGAAGCTTTTTAAGGGATCAGCTGCTTCGTATCTTCAGCAACCTCATCACACACACAGAGCTCACTAGTGTTCACATGTTAAACAGTCAGTCCGGCGAGAAGAGGACAGCAAATGCATCGCTAGGGCAGTTTAGTTCAAGCGTATCCGCTTACGTGATGTGGAATCTTACAGCTTGTTTTCTACGATTCCTGACGGAGGTGCTTATGTGACGCTCTAAAAATTCCAATATTCTTTGTTGTGCATCGTTACAAGTTGTAATAAAAAGTAATATTGCGTTATACCACATTTTTGAACAAATGGCAATTTAAAATTTATCCTTCACCATCATCTATGCAGCTTTGCATATTACATCCTCGTCATAGACTGACATGTTGACATTTGCTAAATAAGGCATGCTCCGCTCTCATTGTACCTAGCGCAGTCTGTTGCGGTGACAATTCGTTTCATTCTAGAGTATCCTACACACAGTGTAAGGCTTTCAGCACGATTCCGCATTTCTAGATGCCCCAACTCAACCACTATGTAAAGTACAAAAATACTTGCCATATTTTATGTATTCCTTGCAAATTATCGCCCATAATTTTGCTTGCGCACCTTGATACTGCCGTTAGTTTATTCCTCCCTGAGTCCACTATGAACTGTAATTTCTGAACAGGTTTCAACCGATTGATGATAGATCGCGCGTTAGCACGTGATTGAAAGACCGGCTGGTCTACTGAAGCCTCATTTCCGCCTTCTGGTCAGACTGCGTTGATTCAGATGGACGGAACATCAGTTAATAGAGAGGTTGTCTTACCGAACAACCTATCCGTATGCCAGCTGGGTGCTACGGGATTATCCCTTTCCTGTCAATGGTTTGGAGGTAGTGTTCCAGGAAGTGGTGGGTTTTTGCCTGGCAAGCATTCTCCCTATAAAATGCCACATATTTTCGTTTAACAACACTGTGACGTGGCGGATGTGATGCCACTAAATAAAGTCACTGAAACTTGCTTCATACCGGTGAACCATTGTATTCCAGCAACTTAGTACTGAAATTGTGAGGAGCATTGGACCCCTGTTTGGCAAACGGACAAAAAAAAGCGCAAGAACTGAGCAGTTACCGGCTCCCAATGGAAGTGATTCCCTGACTTCGCTCCGGTGCCTTGTGGGCAGATCATTCGGTCAAAGGCTCAGGGTGTTGTCCCCTAAGTCAACACCCTACCTCGGCTTGGGCAACCGGGTAGTATCTTGCCCTCTGACGAAACCATGGACTACTCGGTGTTGTGTTGTGTTCTTTTACGATATCTGTACCTTCCTTTGAGTTTCATGATTTACGATGGCACAATGTGTATTAGTAGACAGTTGCAAACAAATATGCAATATATATATATATATATATATATATATATATGCAGGACGCCCGCGCCTACAGAAGGACCATGGGTGGCTTGTGCTGCACCACCAACAGATCCAACCACACACCCCATATCCAGTGTAAACCCAAAGGAATAAGACTGGGAGGCATGTGGATGGGAGGCACGTTTCACCAACGGAGCCGGCACACAGTCCTGCACAGACAAACACAAACACGCTGTATTTGGGGAATCAAGCGCATACAAGGCGGTGGCTGGACCGTAGTCCGCTTCACACTGACTGAATGGAAGCACTCTTCGAGCCTAACAGGATCACAAGCACCATGCACCCCGTCCCCTCCAGCAACGACCAACTGTCTCCTGGAGCCAGTATGGACGAGGTAGTGGGTAACAGACAGGTAGGCACCTTGTCAACATGCCCATCAAGCGCAGTCAAACCGGGGATGTCAAACAACAGCCAATCACTATAAACGACAGTATCTAATAACGTAAGTCGAAGAATGCATACAGATACGGTGACATTACTCTGCACTAAATGAAGTATAAAATAAATTGTTTACGAACGAATCCGCGATAAGTTCAAGAAGTCAGAAAATAGATTTTAAGAAAATTCCACAAACGCGCCATTGATATCGAAGTTAATTACAATTAGCTAAAGCGACGTGTGCAAGTTTATCTAAAATAGTTCAGGTAGACATTAATATGAGAAAGGAAAGCATTAGGACAATATAGCAAACCTACCACTTAAACTAAAGAGACTTAGTATGCAAGCATGCGGTTAGTAAATTGAATGCAGCGTACCTACCAACGCTGCGCTGGTTCTGCCTACATTCTCTGCAGGACCCGTCGTCGCTTCGGTAGTGATCCCGAGTGGCTTCGCTCATGGCTCACTAGGCCTGCCTGACTCAGGCACTCGCGACCGCATGGGCTACAGCACCATGCGCTCGATGTCGATGGAGTACAATTCATTGGTGCTTGCCGCTTCCGCACTTGCCGCTTCTTCTCTGCATGCATGAGGGCTTTCTCCCGCACTTCAGCAACTGCCTTCATGATTAGATCGCACCATGCACGCCGACTAGCTGCGTTCGATGCCTATGACCTGCAATCCAGATTAGAACGTGTGGGGCTCACTTTCATCATGTCCTGGTAACGTAACTTTGGTTTCCCCACGTGAAGCTTCCCAATACTCAGCTGACCATATGATAGTTGTTTCGGTATCCGCGTCGGGACCATACGGCTCACATGACCGAGCCACCTCAGATGTCTCAATAAAAGTATGCAGTCCACTGCATACATTACACTTCGACGCAACAGTTCCGCCCCATCCGATGCGCAGAATCCGTTGCAAACACTGTTGATGGAACCGCTCGAGAAATCGCACATCCCATTGGTACATCGTCCACATTTTGCTGCCGTATAAAAGAACGGACAGCACCATGGATTTGTACACCATCAGCTTCGTGCCAATGGTAAGCTGATGGCTGTTCCACACTCCGTACTCTAACTTCCCGAATGCCGCCGCCGCCTTCGTGACGAGGATACCCAGCTCACTGTGTAGCTGCTGGTCAGTCGACATCACACTCTCAAGGTAGCTGAAGCGGGAGGTGATTTCCAATACCTCAGCACCAAGGCTGATTCGCGGCAATATTGTAGATTGCACCTCCGGTGAAGGCTGAAAGAGACAGACAGTTTTGCTTGTGTTAATGGCGAACCCGAATTTGGCCGCTGTCGAAGCCAGAGCACTAGTCACTTGCTGCAACTCATCCGTGCTGTGTGAAAACAACGCACAGTCGTCAGCAAACAGCAACATACGGATAGTTGTCTCACAGACTAGAGTTCTCGCACCGAAACGACGGATGTTCAGCAACCCACCATCAATACGGTGCTCCACACGAACACCGTAAGCACAAACCGCATCAGAAGCACAAGACCTCTTTGCATGAAGATATATTAAACAGGGCAGGAGCTAAGACACAGTCTTGCTTCACACTAGTGAAAACTGCAAAGTCATTCGAGGTTTCTCCACTCAGCTGCACCCTCGCCCGGATATATATATATATATATATATATATATATATATGCCCGATGCTGAGGCTGATGTTGCATTCTTGATGCTTCTACACCGCAGTTGGGCTAAACCAACTTACACTTAAACTAGGTCTTTTTAAGCTGGATAAATTTCATTCCGCTTTATTTGGTTTGTTCTGCCTCCCTGAATAATGTTCTATTAACTGGCCACGTTGCTTACACTAATTGCGCTTATCTTCGGTAATTTTGTTGCGTTTGTAGCATTTTAAGTAACTTGTGGACATTTCTAACTTATCACGGATTTGTTGCTAACCAAATTACTTCATATGGTAATTTAGCGAAGAGTTATGCCAACGTATCTGTATGCATTATTGGATTTATCTTATTTCAGCTTGCCGTTTAAAGTGAATGGCTGTTGTTTGATATCCCCGGTGTGGCTGCGCTTGATGGGCTTGTTGACAAGGTGCCTACCTGTCTGTTACCCACTACCTCGTCCATACTGGCTCCAGGAGACAGTTGGTCGTTGCTGGAGGGGACGGGGTGCAAGGTCCTTGTGGCCGTGCTAGGCTCGAAGAGTGTTTCCATGCAGTCAGTGTGGAGCGGACTACGGTCCAGCCACCGCCTTGTGTGTGTTTGATTCCCCAAATACAGCGTGCTTGTGTTTGCCTGTGAAGGAGTGTTGGCCGGCTCCGTGGATGAAACATTGTTCCCATCCACATGCTTCCCGGTCTTATTCCTTCGGGTTTACACTGGATATGGGGTGTGTGGTTGGAGCTGTGGGTGGTGCAGCGCAAGACACCCATGGTCCCTCTGTAGGCGCAGGCATCCTGTGGCTGGCCACAGTGACAGGCAAATCCGAAACCGGATGCCGCCAACCATGTTCCCGATGCTGAGGCTGATGTTGCATTTTTGATGCTTCTTCACCGCAGTTGGGCTAAACCAACTTACACTTAAACTAGGTCTCTTTAAGCTGCATAAATTTCACTCCACTTTATTTGGTTAGTTTTGCCTAGCTGAATAATCTTCTATTAGCTGGCACGTCGCTTACGCTAATTGCGCTTATCTTCGGTAATTTTGTTCCGTTCGTAGCATTTTGGAGTAACTTGTGGACCTTTTTTCCTTATCGCGGATTCATTGCTAACGAACTTCCTTCATATGCTAATTTCGCGAAGAGTTATGCCAACGTATCTGTATGCATTATTGGATTTACTTTATTTCATTTTGTCGTTTCAAGTGATTGGATGTTGCGTGCGATCCCCGGTGTGGCTGCGCTTGATGTGCATGTTGACAAGGTGCCTACCTGTCTATTACCCACTACCTCGTCCATACTGGCTCCAGGAGACAGTTGGTCGTTGCTGGAGGGGACGGGGTGCACGGTCCTTGTGGCCGTGCTAGGCTCGAAGAGTGGTTCCATGCACTCAGTGTGGAGCGGACTACGGTCCAGCCACCGCCTTGTGTGCGCTTGATTTCCCAAATGCAGTGTGCGTGTGTTTGCTTGTGAAGGAGTGTGGGCCGGCTCCGTTGGTGAAACGTGCCTCCCATCCACATGCCTCCCGGTCTTATTCCTTCGGGTTTACACTGCATATGGGGTGTGTGGTTGGAGCTGTGGGTGGTGCAGCGCAAGCCACCCATGGTCTCTCTGTAGGCGCAGGCGTCCTGTGGCTGGCCACAGTGACAGGCAAATCCGAAACCGGATGCCGCCAACCATATATATATATATATATATATATATATATATATATATATATATATATATATAGTTAATAGAGAATCTAACACCAGAACATTCTTCTATTCTTCTCCCTGAATAACGTGCAGTTGGGAAACTGTAATGAACACAACATTATACATATTTCCATCCTAAATGTTGAGGGGATTTATGGAGAGAATCAGTGGACATGTTGACTTTTCCCTATGTGGGAATGGTCTTTCGCATCGTGGAGAAATAAAAGATTTATTTATTTACTTTACACCCAGAGTCGAGATGCCAGTTGGGCTCTGCCATCGTAATACAAATAGAAGGCGGTGGAAGTAAAACAGACGAGAGGGCAGTGCAACGAATGATGTAGATGCAACAGGCGGGATGATGTGAAACAAGACGGAGGTGGCTAGGATGTGAAGGACGAGTTATTGGCATCATAAGAGACTTAGTGTAAAGTAATATGTTTAGCTTAACATAAACTGGGAAGCCTCATCGTCACCCTGGGGTTGTCCGCTTAGCTAGGGTAAACTACACACCGGTCAACGCAATGACAGACGGCTTTTGGAAAACGTCTTGTAGACACTGCCTCACTAGACAATAGCTGGCTGTCCATAACTGTAAGGGTGCCGCAACACATAGTCTGTTGATCTAGAGCCGTTTTGTTCAGAGGCTAGGCAGCGTGTTTCTCGTGAATACACCGATTAGCTACCCAAGTGTGTAGTAATGTTCGTCGCTACTTCTGACTGAGTGAAGATACCGAGTGACCGGTATGGCATAAAAGCATGGAGAAAGTGATCGAGCAACTTGGTCCGGTTTTGGTGTACTGATTTCACGGATAGTAACCACGTGATGGGCAACATTTATGGCTAAAGACGTGAAGCAGTTGTGAAGTCAGAGGAGTTGTTTCAGAGAATGCTAATTCCTGCTTTTTATTCGACAAGCGCAGAAACTGCATCTGGATTCGAGGTTGAAATCTAGTCCGCCGCTTGTTGTGTTCTCTTACTTGCAATATTACGAGGGAGTAGTACGGTGAGTCGAATGGTGTAATGAACGTGGAAGTCTGGGGATAATGAGTGGCGCTATATCACATCCATTAACTTAGTCACGTCGGTCCTTACCGTCCACCGTAGCCCAGCGGTCTTTACCACGGACTGATAGTAGCCGGGTCGTGAATGCAAGACCCAATGTTGATGATTCCCGAAAGGATGTAACAGCGGTATAGTGCTTATACTTGTTGATATTAATACGGCGACGTGATGCACGGTAAGCGGATCGATCAGCTATCGTCTTGTTGACCAACCGGCTGGAATTGCACAAAGCTGCTCAATGTGTGAGTGTCTTGATCCGGATGGCTTGGTTAGTGTTTGGGTCGAAAACCGTGCTTCTCCTTCCGCTCACCCCTGTCGTCTTACCCCCCACATGTGTAGTCATTTCGATCGGTGCTGCAGTGTAAGCCGGCGAAGCGCCAGCACATAGTCCTGAGCATGAATGCTATTGTTATTATTCTGTTGTTGATGCCAACAATGTCCAACACAACAACATCAAACAACGCGCGTTGGGTGATAGATTGCTGATGCAATTTCGAAGCATTCGTTGTGTAAATGGATTGAGACGCGCAATCTCAATGCAATCAATCATTAACCGTTGTGACAAGCATTGCGTTTCGTGAGCCGGTGTCTAAAGGGGTAGACGTTCCGACTAACATCCCGATGCTTACGGATTCGATGCATGCTATCTCCACACCTGGTGAGATCAAACAAAATCGAGTGTAGAGTGTTTGAAGGCGGACACAACACGCAATAGTCATCTGAGTTCGGTGATAGTTATCCACCAAGTCGATGTGTGGAATGAATAAATGCGATAGGAGATGAGGGATGAATACAAGTTTGAAGGGGGGAAGACAAACGGAATCACCCAGTTGAACTGCTATGCTGCGAATCGCTGAAGCAAATGATGTTGCGAAAACAAAAAGCCAAACTGGATAGAGTAAGGCCCGTAGACAAGGTAAGGTGAAAAGGAGCTAACCAGAAAACTACGACCGAACCGAACGGTAGGCAGTGAGTAATTCGCAAGCAAGCACCTTGGGGTGGTGATAGTCCGGTCGGTTAAACACATCATACCCGTTAGCCTGAACTGACCACTGATTGTTACACTGTTTAGTGGCTAGGAAGTTAACATTCATCAAGCCTTTGTATATGATTGGGGGAGACTGCGCGAAAATTTTTTGCAACTGGCCATTTGGAAAAGAATAATATAGACACTGGGATGTAAAAGTAGGAGAAACGTACCGTAGCATTCACAGATGGTCTCCTTATACCTGGTGCCGGCGTTCGCAACACACGCCAACACACGTAGAGCCCACTTCTTGTCCTTCTCTTTTCCACGAGGTGAGATACATAGTTCTTGGAGGCAAAGCACACCGCCGTGTTCCAAGAACTCCAGTAGATAAGAGTGGCTAGGAGGTGGCAAATGACCAAGACAAGCGTGGATGGCATCAGCATGGAGCCACTGCAAGCGTTGCGCAGCGACCATAGAACAAAAGCCACATGCTAATGTAACAAACAGCAAATGCATGAACTAGTATAAAAGGCTGGCATTCCGAAAGTTTACATCAAAAGTGGATAGATATATAAATAATAAACCGTCAGCTGTACGCCGTAACGGCGTTTCGCTGCTGCGCGACCACCACCAGTCGCTTGTGAGCTGAGTAGACCGCGAGGACGCCCACCCCTACGTGGATTCGAACCGGTAACGTTATGATTGCAAGCCAGGCGTGCAGAGCACTCGGTCACCGGCCGAGCATCAAAGGTGGAAATAGACAACCAATCGGAAGAGGTCGCGGCTGTGGCCGAGCTGGGCAGTTGAAGGCAGAGAAGATTGCAAGGAAGCTTAGCGATGAAGGATTAGTGGAGGCGAAAATCATATTACACTGTATATTTAGGGTTATTTGAAGCACCTTCTACGACAAACAGCCTAAAACGCATCCGGAACATGTACTATGTAGGAGTCAGCAGTAGTGCGCATCCCTTACATCTGCCAGTGCTCACAAAACCCACGGATCTCTTGATACCAACGGTCTAGGCCAATGGGCTGTGTCTGACACGATGGATTGCCACGAGTTACAAGGGAACTGCGGTAAAGCGCGGCTCATCCTGCACTGCCGTAAAATTTACGAATTTGGCAGAGGACGGGGCTGGCACCCAGAGCCAAGCGGTGAGGCATAATTCCTTCATGAATATTGGCTAAATATTTCAGTTGTGAGTGCAACGAAACTAGACGCTCCCCATATCCCGAATTGTTTCCAGCCATCGGCACTTTTCGTGTTTTGGTCCCCAACCAGGCAGACGTGTGAATCCAACGGAGGCAAGACATGAAGTCAACGAGTTTATATGCTGTCTACAGGTGCACAACTGACCACCGCATGATGTGCGAGCACCCATGTTAAAAATCAGTACAATAACTGATTCGCTCCAGGAAGAAGGCACCTGTTGTCATGTCAGATTTTCGAGAACAATGCGGTTATTTGGCTGATGGTAACTGATCTACATGATTGAACATCGTCGTCCGTCCGAACCAGCAGCCTTGAATCGTTTCAAGTGTCGAATCGTAAGACAAAGTTCCGCTTCGCTGGGTGGATGAAGTGTGACGATCCAGGGAGGGCAGCTAGGTGCGTAGGGCATACAAGCGGACCGTGAGGGCTAAGTGAATTGGGAATGAAAATGTTCGGCCCAACGACTCAAGCGCCTCTGTAGGTTGGCAATCGGTGAACCATCCGCCTCGCAAATAGTCTCATTGACACCAGGTTTTCTGTGGCCAGTGAATCGAAGTAGCTGGAAGAGCTTGTGATTATTGCCAGACGGGACAGTGTTCTCTAGTTCCGAAATACGCTGAGACCACCAAACTTCATCAACACTGCGTGGTCCGGATGGTTCAGTCCCACGTCAAATTATATCGAAGTATGGGTTTCATGGCGGTTAAATAACTATGATGCTCAAAGACCAATTTCACTGCCTGTTCTAGAACCAGTTCTTCACTGGACATAGACGAACAGTTTCGCTAAGTTTAACCCTACTGGTTACTCGGATAAGAAGCAGATACGAATGAAAATCGAGTCGTTAAAGGATGCTAAGACCCCTCTTCCTGTCCAATGGAAGCAGTAACGAATCAAGACCACATATAACTCATAACCATGAAATCTGATTAGGTCGCTGCGCTAATCGGATGCTGGGTGTATTCAGATGTTCTTTGTGAACGCGTGGGGATTAAAACCCACGGAACCACAGTTTCTCTAATTAGTTTGAAAGTGGTAGTTGTTTTTTTAATAAAAAAGCCACTTTTCATTTTAAGCGTATTAATTGTATGACATTCATTCCGCGCAAGAAAGTAGGCAAAATTTTGCAAAAGAGTACTCTTTTCGACAAATCTCCTCAGGCATTTACGATTATAAGACGGAAAGGCAGAACACAAATAGCTGATGAAGCCAAAAAGGTGGAAATAGTGGAATCATGACAAACAGAAACTCAAAAGTCTTGATCAATAAAGTCCATTAACATATGTGACAGAGCACGTGTTGGTTGATCGTTGCGATGCCAAGCGCATCATCCGACCACTGTAGGCGTCCGGAGTGAGAAAAGTTGGTAAGCTAACTAGGGCCAAGGTAGAAGAAGCTCTTGCAGCAAAGCCTTCTGTTTGCATAATTCCGGTTGAATTATTCTAATCGCGATCGTTTTGGATGTCCGTAAGATTTGCTTCCTAAGTCCTTTAGTGTACCGGGGCTGTACCACATAAAGTACTTGGAAGTCATCAGCGGTCCTAATTCGGTGTCCGCTTTCCACCAGATGTTCCAGGATGGAACACTATGTATGGTTGGCGGCATCCGGTTTCGGATTTGCCTGTCACTTTGGCCAGCCACAGGATGCCTGCACCTACAGAGAGACCACGGGTGGCTTGCGCTGCACCACCCACAGCTCCAACCACACACCACATATCCAGTTTAAACCCGAAGGAATAAGACCGGGAAGCATGTGGATGGGAGCCACGTTTCATCAACGGAGCCGGCCCACATTCCTTCACAGGCAAACACAAGCACACTGTATTTGGGAATTAAGCGCACACAAGGCGGTGGCTGGACCGTAGTCCGCTCCACACTGAGTGCATGGAACCACTCTTCGAGTCTAGCACGGCCACAAGGACCGTGCACCCCGTCCCCTCCAGCAACGACCAACTGTCTCCTGGAGCCAGTATGGACGAGGTAGTGGGTAATAGACAGGTAGGCACCTTGTCATCATGCACATCAAGCGCAGCCACACCGGGGATATCAAGCAACAGCCAATCACCTGAAATAACATTAGTAAACAAAGTATATCTGTTAAAGCATACGGCTATGCAGACATAACACTCTTTTCACTAAATTAGCATATGAAGTAAGTTGGTTATCAACGAAAAAGCGACAAGTACAAAATGTCCACAAGTTAGTCGAAATATGCTACAAACGCAAGAAAGTTAAGGAAGATAAGCGCAATTAGCGTAAGCAACGTGTGCAAGTTAACAGATTATTCAGGTAGGCAGAACGAACCAATTAAAGTGGAATGAAATGTATCCAGCTTAAGAAGACTTAGTTTAAGTTGGTTTAGCCCAACTGTGGTGAAGAAGCATCATGAATGCAACATCAGCCTCAGCATGGGGCACACTATGTATACAGCTGTTGCAACAAACACGATACCCACTAGTCACATGCGACATAGGCATGGAAGAGCAAATGGTAGCAGCTGTGGAAATTACATCTCCGGTCTTGAGCGTGGTTTTGCTCAGAGGCATTGAAATAGACGCAAGCGAAGCACACGTGTCAAGTGCATTGTTCACGTATGCATGTGTGCATGCACACACACGTTGGGATTCCGTTCCCGTTGATCGAAAGTGACATGTGAAACCCGTCAGAGATTCATGAAGATAGTGCCGATAAACCACAGTCGATACAAACACCATAAATACAGTGTACGAAAAGCCATGATAAAAGTACGAAATAAAGATGCGGTGACTTCAACCGAAGCTTGACTCGAGTGGTACTACAATATCCCGAAGAGCACGAAAGTCTGCAAGTGGAAACGTGGGGCAAATACGTATGGAACAGCTAATTCGCGAAAAAACGGAAACGGGTAACGGCTTATTTGATGTTGAATAAAAAAGCGCTTCAACGTACGAACAGAGGTGGTGAATTCAGTCAGTAAACAGAGGCATACGATTGGGAAACGTCGAACTGAGAAATAACAATTACCTGCTGGATGCTGACAGGAAAATATGAAGCGCCTTTAGCTGTTCGGTTAAGCAAGTGCCGGACATGTAGCTAGAAAGAAGGATGTGGAAAAGATGGATACAGTTAGACAGGTCATGTAGGAAAAAGGACTAAGAGTGAAGTACTATGTAAGATTATCAGTAGTACAGTAGTAATATCGACTGATCGCAAGCGGTTGCGCATGTGATAGGAGACCGCGAGGGGGCACCCAAAGGTGAACAGGGACAAGCACACGAACATGGAGCTCAGAGGTTGCAAATCAGACAACGGAACCATTCGGTCAGCACACACGCATTGGGGAACATTTGGAAATGCGAAGTGCGGGGGCAAACAGTTAAGTGGAAAAATAAAAACAGAGAACAATGTGAGAGTGATGAACTGCAACCACCAATGGGATGCTGAGCGTGATGTTGTGTAAATAAGGCAAGTCGTCGGGACGAATAAAAGTGGCAACGATGTGCTCATCGAACCGGGTGCGATTCCGGAGCAAGAATAGTACGCTGAAAGAATGGAGACACCGCAGAACAGCTGTTTCGGATCGGTTTTGACAACGAATTTAAATGATGTCCGGTTGACAAACGTTAACCGGGTCAATAATGCGATAACACATCATCAGTCAGTTGAACATGCCAGCCAAGGCACCGACCGAAAGGAAAATGCGCAGTTTGTCTCTCACATCATCATCATCATCATCATTATACACGACAGCTGCAGATGGAAAACACCTCAGCTATTGTGCCGAAAGACAAGAGAAAAATGGAACAGAAGCACGCCAGCTGAGTCACCAGTAACAGATGGGCATCGTTCCGAAGAACTAACAGCCGGCTCTTGTTCCGTAAGAAAGAGTTATGTTAGGCGTAATAAATGAGATCGTGGTTCGGGGGGAGGCTAAGCGGGAGGGGGAGGGACAAAGAAACTCATAATACAAACGCCATTGAAATCGACTCCTAGCTATGTTAACAAGTGTAGCCAGCTAAACGTGTTCATCGTCCTTTGGTTCCCAATCAGGGAGAGTAGAGGCTCCAATCGAGGCCAACTTCGAAGTAAGGGCCTTCATTCCGCTTGACCAAGTCATCACTTGGCCACCCGTCCTCTTCTTACATCCGCACCCCCGGCGCGCAAACAGCGCACGTCGCGGGAGTCGGTGGGCTGGGACGCGCAACACGTGGCCGAGCCATCAGACCCTGGCGCGTGATATAATGGTGCTGCGCGGTTCAGTTCCTTTTCCTGTGTCATAAAAACAAGGCGTCGAACATGCTTATTGCTCACACGGTGTTCCCACTAGATATGATCCAAAATGCGAAGGCAGCAGTTGGTCTCTGAAAGTTACTGATTGCAGGAGAAAGATTACTTTTCGATGAGATGTGGATGAATCGGCGCAAGTAGAGAGGACACAAGGTCGGACCAACAGGGGCATATATGAACGAGCGGAATCGGGGTAGAAAAAAACAATTTCTTAGGATGACGACATGCTGATGAATGCCGAAAGGCAAGCGTAGTACACTTGGTACCGAAGACCTTCCAGTTCACCAGCGGGGGACAATAGACCTGCTGGACAGGGATCTGGAACAGGTATTCACAAACGTAATTCAACCGTGGCCCCACTTTGAACCTTTCCATTTCTGACTTTCCCCACTCATGACCACCACAATTTCAGAAATTCGCAACGCCAAACAGACGTAAATCTGTGTTTTCCCGTGATCACATTCTTATCTTTTGTTGGAACAGCTAAATGGTTAATGTTCATCTCACTGCTCTTTCCTTTAAAAAGCACATTTTTCAGTTTTCACAGCATCAAGATAACATTTACTGTGCAGCAACATAAAACCATTTATCTGTAATTACACAAAAGTCATCATTAATAGTTAAAATTGTATTTAATTATTGTTCGCATTTAACCGTAAATCATGTCAGGGATTAAGCTGTGTAGTAACTTCATGGCAATATTTTCTGTCGAAATATTAACGTGAGCCTGGCGCTTGATGTCCTTGAGCAAACTTACTTATGTCCGGCTCTCGAATTGACAGCGAGAGTCGAAGAACTCCTCTTGCTGTGACGTCCAATCTGTTTCTACATTTTACTATAGAAATCACTGCTAAATCCACACTCAACCAAGTATGCGGATGGAAAATCAAGAAAATGTGTTTCAGCAATTTCCCAGACTGGAATATCTGTTAGGAAGAATTATTTTCGGTAAACTCTCATCGGACCCAAACGTTTACAAAACACTGATAGTGTGGGGTAAGCGTCAACTCGGGTTGGGATTTACTTCTGGACTGTTTGAATGATCAAAATCGATAACTTGAGACAGAGATGGTAAACCAAGTAAACTAAATAAACATGCATACTCAAAGCTCAGTAGTCAAAAGTAATTAAGTAGGTAAGATAACAACCAAATAAGTAAGTAACAGTGTCCGTTGGCCGCATGAATCGTTTTGGTACACAGAATTCCGGCTTCAGATGGTGAATGTAGATAGCCTCCTGGATGGATAAGAGCTGCTTGCGGAATCCTTGGGAGAAGTGTTCAGGTAGTGAGTAAACGAAATTGAAGTCATTCTCTGAAGCCGTATAGCCACCTTCAAGGTGGTGCGACATGATTGAGCTGTACGAAAACCTCATCTGGCCTTTGTAAAACCATGCCGGGATGTGTTCATGAATCCTCTGATAGGCGCCTCGTTGTGCGACCCATCTATGGTGCACCACAGGAGCACGAGTACTGATAAACGATCATTGAACGGGTCAGCGACGGTAGTCTATTCTTCAAGTGTTTTGTGAGCAACGGCTTATTGTGAAAAACGATTCTCAGGCGGGCCACGAACTAAGTAATCTCGACAGCGTCTCTCAGGCGTCTGGATAACATATCAGCTGCAGAATCACCCTTAAAGGGTATATGTATAAAAAGTTCTTTATGAAGAACAAAAGACCGAAGGTAAACAATTGTTTTCGATGTTTCATCTTCAGACCTGTACAATCATATGGGTGAAATAACAATGGGCAAGTACAAGTGGATTAACGATCAGTTCAAATGAGACTGATCACGTGTCGACCAAAGGCATGAACCAGTAACAAACAGCAAACTAGGGCTGAGGTACAGTTGCACAATTGCAGTTGCTCTCCGAAGGCTCCGTTTTGGCTGGCCAAGGTAGCTTAACAGCTTCGATCAGCTTCTTTTGTGCACACAAAAGCGGTTGATACAACCGAATGCTGATCGCCTCGGCAGTAGCAAGGGTGCGGAGGCGCAGGCCTTTCGACTGGAGTGGAGGGACCCTGTACAGTATTCGAAAGGCACTGACTGGGTCAACCTCATGCCCACTATCAACAAGATGAGCCTTTGGTCGACACGTGATCAATCTCATTTGAACTGATCGTTAATCCACTTGTACTTGCCCATTGTTATTTCACCCATATGATTGTACAGGTCTGAAGATGAATCATCGAAAACAATTGTTTACCTTCGGTCTTTTGTTCTTGATAACGAAATGGGAATTTTCCACTTACTGAAATCGTCCAAGCCGCCCTCAGTGGTGAAGGAACTAAATCGGTTCCTTAAGTTCTCCACTAGGCTTGCCGAAGCTAAAACTTTTGTACAATTCTTCGATGATTGCATTGAAGGCAACGAATATCCTAGCAGATTCTGGAAGCAATTGCGCCGCAGTCGTATCTACCCGAATGCCAAAACACTTAGACCTCATACTTTGAACCAGCGTGACACGGTGCAATCCAAGATTCCCGAATTCGAGCGCAATATAACGCAACATCAACATGTGATTGACGAGTTAGCGTTGGATGTGAAACAATCATTCCTGGATTACGTTCAGTCTATCACCGCAAACCGTGTACGACGAAGGTGTTTGGCCCTAACAAAGACGTTGAATCAGCAGAAGCCGCAATCCACTTTCCCTAATAGACCTGAGAGGTACGTGCACAATTTTTCAAGTATGAAATTGAACTCCACTTTAATGGAAGTTCTGTCACTTGGTCCAAAGTTTTGCGCTCCCAAACACAAAGATAATCAGCTTCACTATGAGTTACAGTTTGAAAGCCTGTTTGGCCAAACAAAAGGGCTAGTAGCTAAGTCAAATGAAGACCTGGAACGCTTTAAGTGTTCTCTAGTGAACACTTGCTACCAGTATCGCAAGTGCCATGTCCAAACTCACGGTCCACTGACACGCAAGCACCTTGATGAGCTGAAGGATTTACGACGCAATGGTAAGATCGTTCTGAGCAAACCGGACAAGAACACCGGAGTCGTTCTGTTAGATAAAGAAGACTATATAAACAAGCTCGAAAAGCTTCTGAGTGACGAATCGAAATTTTCCCGAATGATTGGAGAGAAGGATCAGACAGAGAGAATTGAAAACCAAATTATTAAAAGCTTGCAAGATCTTCGGAATAATGGACATATATCAAATACACTTTATGAAAGCTTGAAGCCGAGTGGCACGAATGTCCCGAGGCTTTATGGGAACTTCTGACCCTACTAACTGAGATGGATTTCGCGCTAGCGTGTTTCTGCTACTGCAGCCAACCCTTTCCAAATATCCTATTAGATTTTTGCAGTTTTGCCTCTTACCAGACCTACGTCAACCGCGACGTTCCAGTAACCGTGTCAAAGTTACCATTGTCTTAGTAGGATAGGTACGACCTTAAATTTGTGAACCTAATAAACGTAGGTTGATTGCAACGTTTTGAGCGGGGCACAGAAATCGAATAGCCAGACAAGAAAAATAACTTATTTACATGTGTGCATGTGTTTAATTGTGTAAGAAGCCTTTATACTTGATGTGTAATTTCAAACGCTTGTTTTTGCATCGGCCTTACCATACTACTTATCTTCCTTTCCCATTTATTCCACAAATTACACATTTACTATTATTACCGGCAACTGAGTCCGAGCTGAATATTTTGGGAGTTTCAGTAAGCAATAATTAACCCGAAATTGTTTCGATATCGTTGCAACCGAGATTGTACTCTTAGTACCTTAAGCTAACGCATAGATTTCCAGCAATTCGTTTTCTTCTTGTGTCTGGTTGCAGACGTTCAATCCCTTGTAAATAGATTGGAATCGCATTGGCTTCGATTGGTATCACTGCACACCACATTATTCACAATACGGTTACCAGTTTTCGCGTAACCGGAGAGCGCAGTGTCATCAGCATGCAACACTCGTCTTCGCAATGTTCCACTCGATGTATGTCAAATGTTTATTCTTTTTTATTCCTTTCTACCCCCCTCAAGCTTTCGCTTGCCTTTAAGGTATTAAGTAACAACAATTCCTGCCCCAGTTTGGGGAATAATCCTCAAACGTGAGAGATGGATATTTAGATTGATTGATTGATTCCAAGATAAGTGTGGAGACCGAAATGTCCTGAAAGGAAGTTTCCCCAGTGGAGGCAATGCACACGTGCTGCGTTAGCAAACGTCCAAATTGATGACATCCATTTCAGTACTTTAATGAAAGGTGGAGGCAGGATGTATCACCTGTCAACTTCCCAACGCATGCTGACATGTTAAGTACCAAAATTGAGCAGCAGTTCTCGCGGTTTCAAAGTGCTACAACCAACTGGTAACTACCTAACTCGCTACCCCAACTGTCAAGCATTAGGAAACTAATCAGACGTATCTATTTCACATCAAATCCTGCAGTTCTTTCAAGTCATTATCTGATGATCACATACCAGAGGTCAGTGTTTATACATTACGCGGTACCAAGGGACTGGTACTTTTCTAGTCCATGGCAGATGAGAATTTGTCACACTTGACTGTTAAATTGCTAACGTTTCACGTAGACCACGAGTTTTTCAAACGCCGTCTTTTGCCATCTACATGAACTCTGCGTGGAATTAGAAAACGAGACAGCAGCTAAATTTGGCTACTGAACGAATCGTGACCACGTTCAAACGCTCATTATGCGCTTCGAAGTCACGTGATGAACACGTCTGCCGTATGGACGCTTGCGTGTCCATCAACCCTTGTGTTATGGGACCGGAAAGACAACATTACAAAAGTGCGATGATGAAACTCACATGTATCAATGGGGCTTGCATACGCAGGTTGCAAACAATAATTCACCAAAAGTGCCGGTGCTGGTAACCGACACTGGGAATATGTTTGTGTACGCTGTGACCCCGTACAGGCTGTCTGTGTAGACGTTATCAATTGGGAGCTCAGAGTTCATTGTGCTGTACAGCACCTATATAGGCATTTAACTCTTGACCATAATCAATAATTTTAATCTTGACTTCTACTTTCTACAAACTTTACACTTCTTACAAACATTCAAAAACTAATCTACCAACGCCCATTGGATATTTGAAGGACAGGTACTTCGCTCCTTTGGGAAGTGACGGGTGAGTGAGCCAATCTGCAACACCAGAACAGGTACTGTGAACTTATTGGCAATACGTCGCGCACCAAGCAGAAGTCATGTGTTAAAATTTGCGCACCTGATCGTCAGCCCTCGGTAGCTCAGTGGTAGAGCAGCGGACCGGAAATTCGTGGACCGGGGTTCGATTCCCCGTCGAGGCACATTATTGCACATGAATTTTAATCGTGACTTCTACTTTCTACAAACTTTACACTTCTCACAAACCTTCAAAAACATAATCAACAAATCCGTAAAATATAAGCCGCAATATGGCACGGACTAAGAATAAACGCGGTGGGTGGATTATTTCTTCCGCCAGGAGATCTAATCATTCGAGCAGGTTGTTGAATGCACTCAGGGCGGCTATGGTCCCTTCAAGACTGCAAAACAACTTAACCTAGGTCCAGAGAACGAAGTGTATTAGCTCGTGAGATCCTCCTTCCCCTTACCTACCAAGCAAGAAACATACACCCGAACACAGTCGTTTTACCATAACACTGACTATTTTGGAAGACTAAGGTTGGCAGTGCTCGCAACTCCTTGTACACCATTACACACACAGATGGTGATATCCTCATGCCAACCAGACTGGGACTACACATCACACGGATAGATGGACTACAGTACAATCAAAGTGCCTCCACTTATCTCATGAGAGACATAAACCACATCGACCTATATGCTGGCTGCGTAGAACCATTTGTCTCTTAACTTCCCAGCTTCACAATTCTTCAGTGTACTTAATCCGTTCGCGTGCTCCCTCCCTCATCATCATTTCACAATACTTCAATACGTAGTACTAGTAAGCAGAAAACTCAAGGTTCCTGAGCCATACTCCGGCAAGCAGAAGAGTCTGAGAAGCACGAGGTTTAACGGTGTATTGGTTCAGGATACACGACTCATGGGGATGTGAGACGTGATTGAAGAGCTAATGTATGAGAACAACCAACGCTCGGCTAGCCCGTTTGATGTTTGCTGATATGGGTCTGCTTTATTTAGCTGGATTCCAATAATGTTGAGGAATTTATTAAATTCAGCGGAAAATAAAGTGTGAGCCATTGTCTGTGCATAAAGTTTCTGGAATGCCAAAACGTAGCAAATGAAGAGCGCATTGTCTTACTGGTGGGTTCCGATGTCGCTTGAGCAACTGGGTGTACATCGACCCACGTAGAATGTGCATCAATCAGTAAAAGGAACATTGTCCCATTGATCGGTCCGACGTAGTCACCGTTAATCAGCCGCCACAGTTTATCAAGTCAACGCCAAAGGTGCACTGGACCGGGTGCATTTTTACATTGATAAGCCTGACAAACGTCGCAATTCCTCAATGAGTTTTCTATGTCTGAGTCGATCTTGGGCCACCAACAGTACGCACTTGCTAAGGCTTTCATTCTTGCCACACCTGGATGAGTATCATGTAGTTCCTTGAGAATCTGTGAACGCGCCTTCACAGGAGGGACCAGCCGAGAGCCCCAAAAATACAGCCATCGAATAGGCTCAGTTCGTTCCTGCGAATCATAAACGGCTGTAAATCAGCTGTTCCTTCAGAGGGCTAACCTACCGACTAAAATCATTTCACCACTGACAGTATCTGGTCTCGGTCTCTCCACTGACGGATTGTTGCAATTCGTATCGGCGTTGTGTCTAGATTTTGCATTAAATTAACCAATCCAAACGGAAGGTCATTTTCCTGTGTAGATTCAGTTATCGGCAGGCTGCTCAGCGCATCGTCTGTGTGCTTCTTGACACCCGTAATGTAAAGAATCTCTATCGGCGGTATATTGATGACACGTTCATCGTGTGTGATTCCCACATCGATCCGGATCAGTCACTGAACCAGTTTAACCATGCACATCCATCAGTAAAATTCACTTCCGAGCTGGAGAAAAACGGTGAACTTCCGTTTTTGAATGTTTTGTTGCGACGCCGAACCGATGGCTCATTCGAGAGAAGAATCTTCCGTACGACACCCTGGGTTAGTCAGTACACGCACCTTCTTAGTTTTGTACCCATTAAGTACAAGAGAAACCTCATGCGTTGTCTGCGCTATCGGGCCGCAAGAATTTACAGTCCAGAAACGCTAGAAGCAGCATTGGAGTTTATTTAAAAGACGCTGCATAGCAACGGGTATCCCGTGAAGTTTATCAAAAAGCATTCCGCTGTTGCTAATCCAATTAACGCGATGCCGACTGCAAGAAA
Source organism: Dicrocoelium dendriticum (assembly GCA_944474145.2). Taxonomy (NCBI): domain Eukaryota; kingdom Metazoa; phylum Platyhelminthes; class Trematoda; order Plagiorchiida; family Dicrocoeliidae; genus Dicrocoelium; species Dicrocoelium dendriticum. Next base: position 3,166,358 of record OX104071.1, read on the forward strand.
GAAGGATGCTTACCTCTTGGTTCCTTTCAAAGGAGATATCGCTTTCGACTCGCTGAACAGGAGACTATCACTGGCGGTAACCAAGACGTATCCGGCCGATAGAGTTCATATATTTGCTGAAACTGTTTCGCTCGTCATGCAATGCATCAAAGAAAGAATCCCGGCTCGTTGCGAATCTTTTGTTCTATATCATTTTACCTGCACCTGTGGTGCAAGGTACCTCGGGCATACGACCAGGTGTTTGTGTTGGCAGATAGCGGAGCCCTTCCTCTTTGCAATATGTTATGGTTAAGAATATGAACAATGAACAATGATATATTACAGGTAAAGAAGCGATAACTTTACAAGTCCCGTAGGATGGTTCAATTAAAAGTAAACATAAGTGTAAAACGTCAGTTTAAGCGTCTAGTGATTCGGGTGCCCCTTATTCATATAAACGTTGTAGAATTGGTACCGAATTGTTACTGTAGAGTAATACTGGAAGTAATATGGGGAAAGCATGTATTAAGAACAAAAGAAACCACAACGCTTACCCGTGCGCCGCTTTCTTGGACTGAGGCAATTGATGAATGGAGTTTTAATACATCCGAAACTATATTCCACAATAGCAGTGGGTAAATAGTGAAGCACAAAAGCTGAGAATGAGCACCGTTTGGTTGAGGTAGACATCTCTGATTATATAGCGTAATGTAGGTGGATAAGCGAATCATCCAAACGTCTTTTGAATACCGTTAACGTGGGGGAAGAAACAACATATGTGGGAAGAGCGTGCCAGTGTTGGCACACACGAAGGGAAAAGAAATTCCGGCGGCATTCCAACCAGCTATATTGTGTGGCAAGGTTTTGCTGGTGTCCTCTGAGTGTCGTATTGCGACTCATCTTTCGTAGGTGACGACAAGAATGGTTCGGATTCCTCAAGATCATATAAGTCATTATCAAGTCGCCACGCAGGCGTCGATATTGTCCACCGTAGAACCCGAGGGTTTTCAGCCTCAATCGGTAAGGGAAATGAAACAGGCCCTTTACGTTCTTGATCGCCCTTCGTTGTGGCAGTTCAAGAGCGGTAATGTCTTGCTTTCACCATGGTTGCCAGGCGTGGATGGCGTACTCAGAATGAGTCCGAATGTATGCGTTGAGCATCTGAGAAAAGATGGAAGGATCAAAGCGCTCGAATGCCTTCTGCAAAAGGTCGAGGTGTTGATTAGCTTTTTTAAAGGCTTTCTCGGCCTGACGGAAACAGCCCAGATCTTCCTGCACTACCACGCCTAGATCGCATTCCGTTGTAGTGCGCTGCAATAGTTGATCCCCCAGTCTGTATTCGCAAGTGGCTTTATGGCGTATGCTCAACACCTTGCATTTTGTAGCATTGAACTGAAGCACTTTCCGAGTTGACCATTCGTAGACGCTGTCCAGATCGTCCTGAAGTGCTGCATTGTTGCTGGTTGTTCTAATGGCTCGTCATAACTTGAGATCATCAGCGAAGAGTAAGGAGGTTGAGGTGATTACTGTCGCGAGATTCTTTATGTAAATCAGGAATAGTCGTGGACCAAGTACTGAGCCCTGAGGCACTCCGCGCTTAACGTCGATTGGGTTAGAGATAATGCCGCGAACTCTTACATTCCGATGTCGTTGAAGCAAGAAGTTACCTATCCAACCAAGAATTGGGCCACCAATTCCACAACACTGCAGCTTGTGAAGGAGGATACTGTGGTTCAGACGGTCGAAAGCGTTTGAGAAGTCCAGATATACTGCGTCAACACCTACGCCGCTGTCAACAATCTCAGTCCAACTGGATCTAGCAAGCAGCAAGTTTGAAGTGCAAGATCGGTTCTTGCGGAATCCATGTTGTTCTTGTGCTATGATATTGAGTTCTTCCAGAAAGTGCATCAGCGCTTCGGCAACAATCGCTTCCATGATTTTGGAGAGCACCGGAAGTAGTGTTATCGGGCGATAGTTGGCCGGATCTGTACGACTTCGCCCCTTATGGGGGGAGGAGTTGTGCAAACAGCGAACACTGATATAATCTATATTGTTGCCGTAGCCATAATGTCGGCCCGCGGTTACGACTGAGAGTGACCATTGTAGACCTGCCGTCGAAAGCGTCTGTGCTTTGTACGTGTGTGCGTCTTCTCGCATGCTGAAGCGACTCATGACGGATGAATGTATCGAGTGGACTATTGATCGACCTCGTAAAAACCAATCTCATCCCCAGCGTTCGCTTACTTGTACGTTTATCAGTCTTGTAATTGTAGTTGCCTGAAGTAAATTACAGTAATGAGTTATCTTCGCAATTGTTATGCTTCTAATATCTGAGTGGACATAATCTTGCAAGTGTAAGCCGTCAAGTTACAGCCGATTGCTGCATTCTGGGTGATACCATTTGTTGAATGCCCCTAGTTTCTCCTAGTAGGGGTTTGTGATACGTGTACAGCACGAAGAAATTCCCCCATGAGTATTGGTAAAAATTCTTTACTCTGAAGATTACGGCCAAGGCTTCCCTATCAAATTGTGAGTAGCTTTTCTCTGCAGTTTGTAGGGCGCGAAATGTCAATGCCATGGGACGAAAAGAATCGTCCTTTATACGGTGGCACAGAACAGCCTCGAATCCACAAGGAGACGCTTCACCTTATAAAGCATGAGAGGCTTATTGGAATCATAATGTACTAACGTTGGTGGAGAATTAAGAGCCTGCTTAGCCTTTTGAATGCATCCCGCTGACTGGAACCACAACGCCATGGTACATTTTTGTGCAACAGTTCACTTAGTGGAGACAATACCGTAGAGGTCTTCTGCAAAAATCGGCGATAACGGGACAGAATGCCTGAGAACGAACGACGTTCATCAATGTTCTACTGCTCGAGACTTTCTAAAATTGGTTTCACTTTGTCATTAAAACATGTAACCCGCGTTTACCAAGCTGGTATCCAAGGTAAAGCAAGGAAGAAGAAATTTAGTCACATTTGGATTTTCTCAGACTAAATCCGTTCCATTCCAAACTCTTGAGTACGACAGCGAGTGTACGAAGATGTTCTCTGTCAGAGCGTCTGGAAATAAAAATATCATCCAGGTAGGCACGGACAAAGGGTATATCCATTACTAGGTCACCAATAACACTCTGGAAGTTCCCAGGAGCAAACTTTATGCCAAAAGTCAAGCGAGTATATTGGAATAGTCCCATATGTGTGTGGCAATCGTTATAAGTTTACCTGACGGTTCGTCGAGCTCTATCTGCGAGTACGCATGACTGAGATCATGTTTGGTAGATATCACATTACCTGCCAATGTAGCGTACAAATCAGCAATGAGGGGGTAACAGACACCTGATTAGCATGGAGGATTGAGTAACAGACATTTTATCATCAACATAAATCGCTACCGAGGCGTCAGATTTGGTCACAGGCACAATTGGTGCTCCCCACTTAGAAAAGGGTACAGAAGTACACTGATTTTGTGAGCGATATAATCCTGCTTCGAGTTTAGTCCTCACAGCGTATGACAGTGTGCGCGCTTTGATGAATTTCCACCCAACGCCTTCCTCTAATCTTATCACAGCCTGAAATCCTTCCAATTTCCTAAGTTCATCGGTAAAAGGAGGGGAATGTTGTTTTCGCAAGGCTTCAAGTGCCGAGACCTCAGTGGCTGTTTTCGCCACCTCGAATGAATCCGGGAATGTATGTATCTAGTCGCTTCGTAGCAGCTTCGGGTGATTTCCGGCGACAACATACATGAATATTTCGCATCCTGTCGCCGTATTGTGCCGTTACAAAGCATTTGCAAAAAATCACGGATGGTTTCGCCAGGAATCGGAGACCCTGTACTGGAATCGGAGATCCTGTACTTGGTTGGATTGGCAACTTCCTTTACCAACGAAAGCTTCATGTACGTGTTAGGGGATCACTCTCTAACCCAAATGAGGTGGAATGTGGTGTCCCACAAGGCTCAGTGCTGGGACCGCGCTCATTTATGTTGTTTATCAACAACCTGGCAAGGGTCATCTCCTCAAATTTCCTGCTTTTCGCCGATGACGTCAAGAAATAGCGGGCGATTAGTAACAAGCCAGATCAGGATATGCTCCAACATGACCTAGCTTGCAACTACGAATGGTCAAAATGGAACAAGCTTCAATTGAACATGGCTAAGTGCAAAGTGATACATCTGCGTCACCAGCCGGTGAGCGCTTACAAGATTGGAGACCACACCTTGGCGAAGGTTTCTCAGGAGCGTGACCTGGGTGTATTAGTACAGGATGATCTCGGGTGTTCAAAACAAGCAGAGAAGGCGACGAGAACCGGAAATCAACACTTCGGCCTTCTTCGCAGATCCTTCGGTCGATGTGAACCCTCAATCTTTCCCCAAATGCTTAACGCCTACGTGCGATCGCAAGTGGAATATGCTATTCAGGTGTGGCAGCCGTGGCAGAAACAGGATCTGGTTGCTCTCAAGACTCCTCAACGAAGGGCAACCAAGAACGTCAGGGGCCTCTTTCATCTGCCCTATCTGCTTAGACTGAAATCTCTTAGAATGCACTGCAGTCGATATCGGCTTTTGCGGGGGATCTCATAATGGTTTACCAGACTCTGATGAACCCAAACCACATTTGTCGTCCGTTGCTGGAATTGAATCACAACACTAAACTAAGAGGTCACCCTCTGAAACTGACAATTCATTATAGCCGGCTTGAACGTCGTAGAAATTTCTTT
>OX104071.1:3171557-3317997 GCA_944474145.2 Dicrocoelium dendriticum
TTCGACTGGAGTGGAGGGACCCTGTACAGTATTCGAAAGGCACTGAATGGGTCAACCTCATGCCCACTATCAACCAGATGAGCCATAACTGAGCTAGTTATAGCTCCAGTACCCCTCGACGCAACCAGCGTGGTAGGTGCTCCTTATGCGCTTTGATAGTTGCCGAGCTGTCGACCGATGTAAGTAGGCCCCCACAAAGGCGCACTTGAACTGATAAATATACCATAGAAGCGGTCAGCGTTCGGTAACTTGTCTTTGTTGTAAATACGGATGAGTGGCTCCGTGGAAAAGGTACACCTAAGCTGGGCTGCTGGAAAAGTTAACTTGACAGCTGTTGAAAGGCTTCTAGTTACACGCTCAGCAGCGGCGTCTCCCTTGAAGGGTAGTCGTATGAAAAGTTCTTTTTTCTCTGCTGTCTGAACCTGCAACTGGTCGGGCTTACTTTGCATGTTCCTAAAAATGAAACGATCAGGATATCCGTTTTCGCGTAGCAAATTCTGAATGCGCGTCAACTCATTATCCAACTTGTCTTCAGAACAGATCCTGTGGGCCCTTGTGGTTAGACAGCGAATTAGGTTTCGCTTATATCTTAACGGAACGAAACTGTGAAAGTTCGTATACTGGCCACTCCAGGTTTTCTTCCTGTAGACCTCCCGTTGGATCGAGCCGTCTGCCCTTCCAATTAACAGCACATCAAGAAACGGCAACTGATCGTTCAATTCCTTTTCGTAGTTGAAATGCAATGATCCGTGGGCCCAATTAAAACGGTCAATAACAGCGTCAAGATCAACAGACTGGTCGGCCACGACAAATATGTCGTCCATATAGCGGTGGTAACATTCAAAGGCTGTGATCTCCGCATGTAACTTGGTATTCTTTAATTTCGCTATGAAGAAATCAGCTAACAACCGACCCAATGATGATCCCATAGCTACACCATCCTTTTGTCGGTAGTAAGTGCCATTGAATAAGAACTGTACGTTCCATGTGCAACGCAAAAGAAGGCTTTTCAAGTCACGCAACGGTATGCATATACTTGCTTTTGTTTCTTCTATGTAAGAATAAAGGTAATCGATCTTCTCGAAAAGTGGCACGTTGGTGAAAAGCGATACAACATCTAAGGAAAACATTACTTTCTTATCGATGTTGCGATCTTTGATGCTTTCGATGAAATGAAGGGTGTCACGAAGGCTGTAGTGTGTAAGTCGCCGTCTTACTGGCTCTAGAATTTCCACAAGCCATTGGGCGACGGCATGGTAGGGTGAATTAACCATTGATAAGATCGGGCGAAGTGGGACACCTGTCTTATGAATTTTTGGTAACCCATAAAGCCTCGGGACATTCGTGCCACTCGGCTTCAAGCTTTCATAAAGTGTATTTGATATATGTCCATTATTCCGAAGATCTTGCAAGCTTTTAATAATCTGGTTTTCAATCCTCTCTGTCTGGTCCTTTTCTCCAATCATTCGGGAAAATTTCGATTCGTCACTCAGAACCTTTTCGAGCTTGTGTATATAGTCTTCTTTATCTAACAGAACGACTCCGGTGTCCTTGTCCGGTTTGCTCAGAACGATCTTACCATTGCGTCGTAAATCCTTCAGCGCGTCAAGGTGCTTGCGTGTCAGTGGACCGTGAGTTTGGACATGGCACTTGCGATACTGGTAGCAAGTGTTCACTAGAGAACACTTAAAACGTTCCAGGTCTTCATTTATCTTAGCTACTAGCACTTTTGTTTGGCCAAACAGGCTTTCAAACTGTAACTCATAGTGAAGCTGATCGTCTTTGTGTTTGGGAGCGCAAAACTTTGGACCAAGTGATAGAACTCCCATTAAAGTGGAGTTCCATTTCATACTTGAAAAATTGTGCACGTACCTCTCAGATCTATTAGGGAAAGTGGATTGCGGCTTCTACTGATTCAACGTCTTTGTTAGGGCCAAACGCCTTCGTCGTACACGGTTTGCGGTGATAGACTGAACGTAATCTAGGAATGATTGTTTCACATCCAACGCCAACTCGTCAATCACATGTTGATGTTGCGTTATATTGCGCTCGAATTCGGGAATCTTGGATTGCACCGTGTCACGCTGGTTCAAAGTATGACGTCTAAGCGTTTTGGCATTCGGGTAGATACGACTGCGGCGCAATTGCTTCCAGAATCTGCTAGGATATTCGTTGCCTTCAATGCAATCATCGAAGAATTGTACAAAAGTTTTAGCTTCGGCAAGCCTAGTGGAGAACTTAGAGAACTGATTTAGTTCCTTCACCACTGAGGGCGGCTTGGACGATTTCAGTAAGTGGAAAATTCCCATTTCGTTATCAAGAACAAAAGACCGAAGGTAAACAATTGTTTTCGATGATTCATCTTCAGACCTGTACAATCACATGGGTGAAATAACAATGGGCAAGTACAAGTGGATTAACGATCAGTTCAAATGAGATTGATCACGTGTAGACCAAAGGCTCATCTTGTTGATAGTGGGCACGAGGTTGACCCAGTCAGTGCCTTTCGAATACTGTACAGGGTCCCTCCACTCCAGTCGAAAGGCCTGCGCCTCCGCACCCTTGCTACTGCTGAGGCGATCAGCATTCGGTTGTATCAACCGCTTTTGTGTGCACAAAAGAAGCTGATCGAAGCTGTTAAGCTACGTTGGCCAGCCAAAACGGAGCCTTCGGAGAGCAACTGCAATTGTGCAACTGTAGCTCAGCCCTAGTTTGCTGCTTGTTCCTGGTTCATGCCTTTGGTCGACACGTGATCAATTTCATTTGAATTGATCGTTAATCCACTTGTACTATCCCATTGTTATTTCACCCATATGATTGTACAGGTCTGAAGATGAATCATCGAAAACAATTGATTAGCTTCGGTTTTTGTTCTTGATAACGAAACGGGAATTTTCCACTTACTGAAAAATTTCTTTATTTGGAATAATGCTCCTACTTGGCTTCCGATTGCATTCCTTCAAATGTTTCATGATAAGTTTATCAGGATAGCCATTTTCCATTAGGGCGTCGCTGTTTCTCTGTTGTTCTTCGTTGACGTTATCCGGTGTACGAATATATCGCGCCCCAAGGCGAGAAATCTGATTAAACTCCGCTTGTGCTGTAGTGGTACTGCGCTGTGTAAGTTAGTGTACTGCGCAGTCCACGTGTGCTTTCTGTTTACCTTTCTGCTGCATTATCCGTCCGATTTACGGATAACCTCTACATCCAAGAAAGGTAACCCGTTTCCGAATTCGTGTTCACAAGTGAAATGTAGATTCTCGTGTGCGTCAGTGAGAACTTTCAGCAACTGTTCCGCATGCTGTTCGGATTTGCAAAGTACGAAGGTGTCATCCGCATGCCGTACGTACATTTCGGTTTCACGGATGTGCGTTGCAATTGGGCCATGTTCCAATTTCGCCATGAATATATCAGCCAGCAGCGGCCCCGAAGGAGATCCAATGGCCACTCCGTCAATCTGACGGTACGTTTCACCATTGAAAGTGAACTGAACATTTAACATGAAACGAAATAACACCTCATTTAGCAAATTCTCCGGAAAAGTTGTGTATATGGGCAGTTGCCGAGCAAGCTCGCATACGTAATCCACGGTTTCTGGCAATGGAATGTTTGTGAACAGCGACTGGGCATCGAATGATATCATCCTTTTGTTAACAAGGTTGCTTTCAGATATCCTCTCAATGAATTCGAACGTGTCTCTCACGTAGTAAGTACAAACCAAATACCGTAACGGCTGCAGCTTCGCCACCATCCACTGGGCCAACAAATGCTGAGGAGAACCCACCATGTCCAAGATTGGGCGCATTGGGGCACCTTCCTTTTGAACTTTAGGTAGACCATATAACCTCGGTAGGTGTCCACCTGAAGGCTTCAGCCTTTCGAATTCCTTCTTCGTGATGAGTTTGGCTTGCATCATTCGCCTGAGGCAGCCGGTTAGCTGTTTCTCTAACTATCCTGTGTTGTCTTTTCCTGACATGAGCCTCTGAAACTTACTCTCATCACTGAGGATGTGTTGCATTTTATGGATATAATCCACCCTATCCATTAGCACTATGCCGGAGCCCTTGTCTGGCTTAGAGGTTATTAATTCGTTGTTTAATCGTAGCTCTTTATGTGACTGGATTTGTTCCCTAGTGATAATACTATTACTAAATGGTTTGGTCTTAACGTATTCGTGACAACTATGAACTAGGCTAGATTTTAGATTCTCAACTTGATTTGATGAGGTTGGAAGCAGGTCTTTAGTCTGAGCAATTAGGCTTTCAATCTGTTCCTCTAAAGCCGCCTGATCTATTTTCTTACATGGTATGAAAATCATTAAATCTAATGACAACACGTTCAGCTGCGTCTGGGTTAGTATCACACTTGAAAAGTTAAACACATATCGCTGCGGGTTATTCGGAAATGTCAACTGGGGGACATGGCCATACAGCTTCAGAGAATGACTTCAAAGTCATTTACTCATTACCTGGGCACTTCTCCCAAGGATTCCGCAAACAGCTCTTATCCGTCCAGGAGGCTATCTACATTCACCATCTGAAGCCGGAATTCTGTGTACCAAAACGATTCATACGGCCGATACTATTACCTTGGCCAACGGACACCGTTACTTAGTTATTTGGCTGTTATCTTACCTACTTAATTACATTGTACTACTGAGCCTTGTGTACACATGTTTATTTAATTTACTTGGTCTACCTTCTCTATCTCTGTCTCAAGTTATCGATTTTGGTCATGCAAACAGTCAAGAAGTCAATCCCAGCCGCAGTTTACGCTATCTCCACAATCACTGTTGTGTAAATGTTTGGGTCCGATGAGAGTTACCGAAAAGAATTCTTTACCCTGAAATGATTTCTGATATTGATTCATATTAATGAAATGAGAATCTTTGCTTTGCTGAAGATCAGCATTGCCCGTGATTCATTGATACCCCAGAAAATGGCCGACGGCATCTCAACCTCCGCTTCTGCCAAACGGTGCGCTTGGGAGTGGTCTCTCCCCCAGCCGCACCCGGCCCCACTCCAAAACGACCCTCGTCCAACGAACAAACATCCCTTGTCCCGCGGAGAAACGACCATCATCTCACAAAAAGAAACAACTATCCTCCCACGAAGAAACGACTCTTGTCCCTTGGAGAAACGACCCCCGTCCTTGTCTTGACCCTCGTTGAAAATGTCGCTCGTGAGGGACAGTCGATGGAAGGGGAGGGTTGGGCATGTAGAGACAAGAAAGCAGGATAATACACGCAGAACACGCCAAAAAGAACGAATGAGTGACTGGCGTGCGGAAATGTTTGAGCAGTTTGGGTTCTTACATTTTTTTATATTAAGGCTTTTCGGACGTTTGGCTTTTTTGTGTTTTCAAAAAATTAATCGACCAAAAATGGGGCAAATATTTATAAAGTTAAAAGTCTTTCCACTGTACATAATCGTAAAAGCGAACTGGCTTACGAACCTCCCGGCCACGAAAGGCTCACAGTAGACGAGGATGTAGGAACAACCCTAACCTGTGAACCTAAATCGGTGTCCGCTGCAGGAATGTTACGTGTTTGTAACGTGACGCGATTATTCGTGGCGTCAAACGAAGCGTTCAAGATTGCCACAAACTCAGCGACCTCGTCGATGAAAGCTGGTTTGAGGCGATCAATGATGACGAGTTCGCGTCGGCCACCGCGGTCAATCCTGTACGTCTTATTCCTACGGTGCGGCACTTTGAAGGGTCCTACGTACGGTGACTGAAGAGGCTGCCTAACACCGTCTGCGCGGAACATGACGTGTGAACACGTAGACAGCTGGTTAGTTTGAATAACTGCGTATTAGAATAAAGCAGTCATAGTTCCAGTTATTATGCTTTGCTCTATAACACGCAAATTTAGACATTTTACATATTGTTATATGCTAAAAGTAACAACTCGTTGGGTCGCTTCTTCTCCATGAGACCCGACATAGCCTGAAACAGCGTACTGGGCAACAGAAATACGAGAAATGTATTCGCCACTCGTGTCAATGAAGATCGACCAGGCGCAAACGACACAGCACTGTCGCAATCTACTCGTGACAGATGACCTGCTTATCCTGACACTATAACCTAAACGGCTGGGATAAAAACACCAGGAACTTGCAAACTCTACTCAGTAGTTTATTATCCCAGCACACATACTGAGTCTCTAACTCGACACAACACCTGCGTGTTGTAAGTTAGCTTTTACAGAATTAGCCTCTGGTTGAAACAGAATACATAAGTTCAGGTATTCTCGTAGTATTCTGTGTGCCTTTTGTAGGTAACTGCTTTCTCAAGCAGCAAAGTATAAGAGTGTACATACTGATCCACCTCACCTTAGACACAGTGACTTGAAAATTTTTAAACTATATATTTTATTTTATTCCTTTTCTTTTCTCCTTTAAACGGTGAGTGGTCAATTTTTGGAACAGTTTACCGGAGCAAACTTAGTGCAGGAATTGAAAATGTTGTTCTGTGTGAATTTCTTTAATGTTAGAGTCCGGAAACCATTTATCACTGGCAATCTTATCACGCATCTGTGCATTATAAAGTACTGGGAGATTTAGGCTTTTTGCGATATCACGTGAGAACTTGGAACGTGATCAATTTTTGGTGCTTGATGGATATATGTTTAATGTTTATGGCCATATTTCGATAGAATTGCACACGTTTCAAGTTAGATGCTCCCATAGTATAGTAGTCCGTATCTTTCAGTCGTAATGCGGTGGTAACCTCAGCCCAAGCACATGCTTCGGTCATGTACCCGAGCGATCGACGAGGTTCGAAAGTTTGCTTTCTATATCAGTTCATGAAATTATCCATGGGAACTTCTGACCCTACTAACTGAGATGGATTTCGTGCTAGTGTGTTTCTGTTACTTCAGCCAAATCTACCCAAATATCCTATAAGACTTTTGTAGTCTTACCTCTTGCCAGACCTACGTCGACCGCGACGTTCCAACAACGGTGCCAAAGTTACCATTTTCTTAGTAGCATAGATACTGCCTTAAATTTGTGAACTTAATAAACGTCGGTTGATTGAAACATTTTGAGCGGAGCACAGAAATCGAATAGCCAGACAAGAAAAATATCTTATTTACATGTGTGCATGTGTTTAATTGTGTAAGAAGCCTTTATACTTGATGTGTAATTTCAAACGCTTGTTTTTGCATCGGCCTTACCGTACTACTTATTTACTTTTCCCATTTATTCCACAAATTACACATTTACTATTACTACCGGCAACTGAGTCCGATCTGAATATTTTGGGAGTTTCAGTAAGCAATAATTAACCCGAAATTGTTTCGATATCGTTGCAACCGAGATTGTACTCTTAGTGCCTTTAGCTAACACATAGATTTCCAGCAATTCGTTTTCTTCGTGTGTCTGGTTGCAGACGTTCAATCCCTTGTAAATAGATTGGAATCGCATTGACTTCGATTGGTATCACTGTACACCACGTTATTCACAATACGGTTACCAGTTCTCGCGTAACCGGAGAGCGCAGTGTCATCAGCATGCAACACTCGGCTTCGCAATGTTCCACTCGATGTGTGTCAAATGTTTATTCTTTTTTATTCCTTTCTACCCCCCTCAAGCTTCCGCTTGCCTTTAAGGTATTAAGTAACAACAATTCCTGCCCCAGTTTGGGGAATAATCCTCAAACTTGAGGGATGGATAGTTAGATTGATTCCAAGATAAGTGTGGAGACCGAAATGTCCTGCAAGGAAGTTTCCCCAGTGGAGGCAATGCACACGTGCTGCGTTAGCAAACGTCCAAATTGACGACATCCAATTCAGTACTTTAATGAAAGGTGGAGGCAGGATGTATCACCTGTCAACTTCCCAACGCAAGCTGACATGTTAAGTACCAAAATTGAGCAGCAGTTCTCGCGGTTTCAACGTTCTACAACCAACTGATAACTATCTAACTCGCTACCCCAACTGTCAAGCATTAGGAAACTAATCAGACGTAACTATTTCACATCAAATCTTGCAGTTCTTTCAAATCATTATCCGATGATCACATATCAGAGGTCAGTGTTTATACCTTACGCGGTACCCAGGGACTGGTACTTTTCTAGTCCATGGCAGATGAGAATTTGTCACACTTGACTGTTAATTTGCTAACGTTTCACGTAGACCACGAGTTTTTCAAGCGCCGCCTTTTGCCATCTACATGAACTCTGCGTGGAATTAGAAAACGAGACAGCAGCTAAATTTACCTGCTGAGCGAAGCGTGACCACGTGCAAACGCTCATTATGCGCTTCGAAGTCACGTGATGAACACGTCTGCCGTATGGACGCTTGCGTGTCCATCAGCCCTTGTGTTATGGGACCGGAAAGACAACATTACAAAAGTGCGATGATGAAACTCACATGTATCAATGGGGCTTGCATATGCAGGTTGCAAACGATAATTCACCAAAAGTGCCGGTTTTGGTAATCGATACTGGGAATATGTTTGTGTATTCTGTGACCCCGTACAGGCTGTCTGTGTAGACGTTATCAATTGGGAGCTCGGAGTTCATTGTGCTGTACAGCACCTAAATAGGCATTTAACTCTTGACCATAATCAATAATTTTAATCGTGACTTCTACTTTCCACAAAATTTACACTTCTCACAAACATTCAAAAACTAATCTACCAACGCCCATTGGATATGAAGGACAGGTACTTCGCTCCTTTGGGAAGTGACGGGTGAGCGAGCCAATCTGCAACACCAACGCAGGTACTGTGAGCTCATTGGCAATACATCGCGCACCAAGCAGAAGTCATGTGTTAAACTTTGCGCACCTAATCGTCAGCCCTCGGTAGCTCAGTGGTAGAGCAGCGGACCGGAAATTCGTGGACCGGGGTTCGATTCCCCGTCGAGGCACATTATTGCGCATGAATTTTAATCGTGACTTCTACTTTCTACAAACTTTACACTTCTCACAAACATACAAAAACATAATCAACAAATCCGTGAAATATAAGCCGCAATATGACACGGACTAAGAATAAACGCGGTGGATGGATTATTTCTTCCGCCAGGAGATCTAATCATTCGAGCAGGTTGTTAAATGCACTCAGGGCGGCTATGGTCCCTTCAAGACTGCAAAACAACTTAACCTAGGTCCAGAGAACGAAGTGTATTAGCTCGTGAGATCCTCCTTCCCCTTACCTACCAAGCAAGAAACATACACCCGAACACAGTCGTTTTACCATAACACTGACTATTTTGAAGACTAAGGTTGGCAGTGCTCGCAACTCCTTGTACACCATTACACACACAGATGGTGATATCCTCATGCCAACCAGACTGGGACTACACATCACACGGATAGATGGACTACAGTACAATCAAAGCGCCTCCACTTATCTCATGAGAGACATAAACCACACCGACCTATATGCTGGCTGCGTAGAACCATTTATCTCTTAACTTCTCAGTTTCACAATTCTTCAATGTACTTAATCCGTTCGCGTGCTCCCTCCTTCGACATCATTTCACAATCCTTCAATACGTAGTACTAGTAAGCAGAAAACTCAAGTTTCCTGAGCCATACTCCGGCAAGCAGAAGGTCTGATAAGCACGAGGTTTAACGGTGTATTGATTCGGGGTACACGACTCATGGGATGTGAGACGTGCTTGAAGAGCTAATGTATGAGAACAACCAACGCTCGGCTAGCCCGTTTGATGTTTGCTGATATGGGTCTGAGTTATTTTGCTGAATTCCAATAATGTTGAAGAATTCATTAAATTCACCACAAATAAAGTGTGAGCTGTCGTCTGCGCACAAAGTTTCTGGAATGCCAAAACGTAGCAAATGAAGAGCGCACTGCCTTATTGGTGGCTTCCGTTGTCGCTTGAGCAACTGAGTGTACATCGACCCATTTAGAATGTGCATCAATCAGTAAAAGGAACATTGTCCCATTGATCGGTCCGACGTAGTCACCGTTAATCAGCCGCCACAGTTTATCAAGTCAACGCCAAAGATGCACTGGACCGGGTGCATTTTTACTTTGATAAGCCTGACAAACGTCGTAATTCCTCAATGAGTTTTCTACGTCTGAGTCGATCTTGGGCCACCAACAGTATTCACTTGCTAAGCTTTTCATTCTTGCCACACCTGGATGAGCATCATATAGTTCCTTGAGGATCAGTGAACGCGCATTCACAGGAGGGACCAGCCGAGTGCCCTAAAAACACAGCCATCGAATAGGCTCAGTTCGTTCCTGCGAATCATGAACGGCTGTAAATTATCTGTCCCTTCAGAGGGCTAACCTACCGACAAAAACAATTTCACCACTGACAGTATCGGGTCTCGGTCTCTCCACTGACGGATTGTCGCGACTCATATCGGTGTTGTGTCTAGATTTTGCATTAAATGAACCAATCCTAACGGAAGGTCATTTTCCTGTGTAGATTCAGTTATTGACAGGCTGCTCAGCGCATGGTCTGTGTGGTTGTTGACACCCGTAATGTTAAGAATCACTATCGGCGGTATATTGATGACACGTTCATCATGTGTGATTCCCACATCGATCCCGATCAGTCACTGGACCAGTTTAACCATGCACATCCATCGGTAAAATTCACTTCCGAGCTGGAGAAAGACGGTGAACTTCCGTTTTTGCATGTTTTGTTGCGACATCGAACCGATGGCTCAGTTGAGAGAAGAATCTTCTGTATGACACCCTGGGTTAGTCAGTACAAGCACTTTCTTAGTTCTGTACCCATTAAATACAAGAGAAACCTCGTGCGTTGTCTTCACTATCGGGCCGCAAGGATTTGCAGTCCAGAGACGCTAGAAGCAGCATTGGAGTTTATTTAAAAGACGCTGCATAGCAACGGATATCCCGCGACGTTTATCAAAAAGCATTCCGCTGTTGCTAATCCAATTAACGCGATGCCGACTGCAAGAAAGAAGGATGTTTACCTCTCAGTTCTTTTCAAAGGGGATATCGCTTTCGACTTACTGAATAGGAGACTATCACTAGCGGTAAGCAAGACATATCCGGCCGATAAAGTTCATATATTTGTTGAAACTATTCCGCTCGTCATGCAACGCATCAAAGAAAGAATCCCGGCGCGTTGCGAATCTTTTGTTCTATATCAATTTACCTGAACCTGTGGTGCAAGGTACCTCTGGCATACGACCAGGAGTCTATTTAGGCGAATAGCGGAGCCCTGCCTCTTTGCAACATGTTATGGTTAAGAATATGAACAATGAACAATGATATATTACAGGTAAAGAAGCGATAGCTTTACAAGTCCCGTAGGATGGTTGAAATGAAAGTAAACATAAGTGTAAATCGTCAGTTTAAGCGTCTGGTGATTCGGGTGCCCCTTATTCATATAAACATTGTAGAATGTGTACTGAATTGTTACTGTAGAGTAATACGGGAAGGAATATGGGGAAGGAATGTCTTAAGAATAAAAGAAACGACAATGCTTAGTCGTGTGCCGCTTTCTTGGACTGAGGTAATTGATGAATGCAGTTGTAATATATCAGAAACCATATTCCACAACAGCAGTGTGAAAATAATGAAACACAAACGCTGGGATGAGCACCGTTTATTTTCGCGTTTGTTTGACGTAGACATCTCTGATTAGATAGCGTAATGTAGGTGGATAAGTGAATCATCCAAACGTCTTTTGAATACCGTTAGCGTGGGGGAAGAAACAACGTATGTTGGAAGAGCGTTCCCGTGTTGGCACACACGAAGGGAAAAGAAATTCCGGCGGCATTCCAACCGGCTGTATTGTGTGGCAATGTTTTGCTGGTGTCCTCTGAGTGTTGTATTGCTATTCAGCTTTAGTAGGTGACGACAAGAATGGTTCGGATTCCTCAGGATCATAAAAGTCATTATCAAGTCGCCACACAGACGTCGATATTGTCCACTCTAGACCCCGAGGGTTTTCAGCCTCAATCGGTAAGGAAGATGAAACAGGCCCTTTACGTTCTTGGTCGCGCTTCGTTGTGGCAGTTCCAGAGCGGTAATGTCTTGCTTTTGCCATGGCTGCCAGGTGTGGATGGCGTACTCAGAATGAGGCCGAATGTAGGCGTTGTGCATATGCGAAAAGATGGAAGGATCGAAGCACCCGAATGCCCTCCGCAAAAAGCCAAGGTGTTGGTTAGTTTTTGGAGGCTTTCTCGGCCTGACGGGAACAGCCCATATCTTCCTGCACTACCACTCCTAGATCGCATTCCGTTGTAGTGCGCTGCAATATTTGATCCCCCAGTCTGTATTCGCAAGTGGCTTTATGGCGTATGCTCAACACCTTGCACTTTGTAGCGTTGAACTGAAGCAGGTTCTGAGTCGGCCATTCGTAGACCCTGTCAAGCTCATGCTGAAGTGCTGCGTTGTCGCTGGTTGTTCTGAAGGCTTGTCATATCTTGAGATCATCAGCGAACATTAAGGAGTTTGAGGTGATTACTGTCGCGAGATCGTTTATGTAAATCAGGAATAGTCGTGGAACAAGTACTGAGCCCTGGGGCACTCCGCGCTTAACGTCGATTTGGCCAGAGATGACGCCGCGAACTCTTACATTCAGATGTCGTTGAAGCCAGAAGTTACCTATCCAACCGAGGATTGGGTCAGCAATTCCACAACACTGCAGCTTGTGAAGGAGGATACGGTGGTTCAGACAGTCGCAAGCCTTTGAGAAGTCCAGATATATTTTGCGGCAACACCTACGCCGCTGTCAACGGTCTCAGTTCAACTGGATCTAGCAAGAAGCAAGTCTGAAGTGCAAGATCGATTCTCGCGGAATCCATGTTGTTCTTGTGCTATGATATTGCGTTCTTCCAGAAAGTTCATCAGCGCTTCGGCAACAATCGCCTCCATGGTTTTGGAGAGCACCGGAAGTAGTGTTATCCGGCGATAGTTGGCCGGATCTGTACGACTTCCCCCCTTATGGGGGGAGTTGTGCAAACAGCGAACACTGATATAATCTATACTGTTGCCGTGAGCATAATGTCGGCCCGCGGTTACGACTGAGAGTGACCATTGTAGGCCTGCAGGCGAAAGCGTCTGTGCTTCGTACGTGTGTGCGTCTTCTCACGTGCTGACGCGACTCATGACGTATGAATGTATCGAGTGGATTATTGACCGACTTCGTATAACCAATCACATCCTCAGCGTTCGCTTACCTGTACGTTTATCTGTCTTGTACTTGTAGTTGCCTGAAGTAAATTACCGAAAAGAGTTCTCTTCGCAAGTGTTATTCTTCTAATATCTGAATGGGCCCAATCTTGTAAATGTAAACACTCAAGTTACAGCCGATTGCTGCATTCTGGGTGATGCCATTTGTTGAATGCCCCTAGTTTCTCCCAGTAACAATAGAACGGGTTTGTAATCCGTGTGCAGCACGAAGAAATTCCCCCATGAGTACTGGTGAAAATTCTTTACTCCGAAAATTACGGTCAAGGCTTCCCTATCAAGTTGTGAGTAGTTTTTCTCTGCAGTTTGTAGGGTGCGAAATGCCAATGCTATGGGACGAAAAGAACCGTCGTTTATGCGGTGGCACAGAACAGCCTCGAATCCACAAGGAGACGCGTCATCTTATAAAGCATGAGAGGCTTATTGGAATCATAATGTACTAACGTTGGTGGAGAATTAAGAGCCTGCTTAGCCTTTTGAATGCATCCCGCTGACTGGAACCACAACGCCATGGTACATTTGGTGCAAGAGTTCATTTAGTAGAGACAATACCGTAGATGCCTTCTGCAAAAATCAGCGAAAATGGGACAAAATGCCTGAGAACGAACGACGTTCATCAATGTTCTACTGCTCGAGACTTTCTAAAATTGGTTTCACGTTGTCATTTAGAATATGTAACCCGTGTTTACCAAGCTGATATCCAAGGTAAAACAAGGAAGAAGAAAGGAACTCACATTTGGATTTTCTCAGCCTAAATCCGTTCCGTTCCAGACGTTGGAGTACGACAGTGAGTGTAAGAAGATGTTCTGTGTCAGAGCGACCGGAAATAAGAATATCATCCAGATAGGCACAGACAAAGGGTATATCCATTACTAGGTCGTCAATAATCCTCTGGAAGTTCCCAGGATCAAACCTTCTGCAAAAAGGCAAGGGAGTATATTGGAATGGTCTGATATGTGTGTGGTAATCGTAGTAAGTTTCCTCGACGGTTCGTCGAGCTCTATCTGCGAGTACGCATGACTGAGATCATGTTTGGTAAATATCACATCAACTGCCAATGTAGCGTACAAATCAGCTATTTGGGGCAACAGACACCTGACTAGCCTGGAGGATTGAGTGACGGACATTTTTTATCATCAACACAAATCGGTACCGAGCCGTCAGATTTGGTCACAGGCACACTTGATGCGCTCCAGTCTGAAAATTGTACAGGAGTACACTGCGTTTGTGAGCGATGTAATCCTGCATCGAGTTTATTCCGCATAGAGTATGGCAGTGTGCGCGCTTTGATGAATTTCGACCCAACGCCTTCCTTTAATCAGCCTGAAATACTTCCAATTTCCTAAGTTCATCATTTAAAGGATGGGAATGTTGTTTTCGCAACGCTTCGATTCCTGAGACCTCAGTGGTTGCTTTTGCCACCTCGAATGTATCCGGGAATGTATGTATCTAGTCGCTTCGTAGCAGCTTCGGGTGATTCCCGGCGATAACTTCTACATGAATCTTTCGCATTCTGTCGCCGTATTGTGCCGTTACGAAGCATTTGCCAAAAATCACAGATGGTTTCGCTAGCGTATGTACCAAGAACGGACCTGCAAGAGGATAACGGTGATAGTGAGTTCACAGCACTTTCCCAGATGTCCCTGTATCCATCTCCATCTGTATTTTCTGTCTTTCAGTGTAAAGCTCTAGGGTGTATGGCGCTCATGGTAATGAGAAGCAGGCACCACTCGAAACATCGGGTTAAGCTAATTCCCCTAGACCTGATATCTACTATTAATAAGGTTGAAGCAAACGGATACCAACCTACGGTACGTGTAGCGCAAATGTCTCTTGTCGAGACAATGCCCCCGGAACATCAGCTACGTCTGCAGAGATTGCTGCCAAGGTCAGTCAGGAGGCCGCTATTGCGGCCTCTTCTGTTGGAAACACTGTTAACGCGCTTAGGAGGACAAACAGCAAATAAGCAACACTTGTCAGTAGATCAGGAAAAACGGTTACCCTACCTTATAGATCAGTGAAAAAGGGATACCACAACAGCGCCCGGACTGTTGTGTGCTTAAATGTCCCCTAATCTGCCGCCATCTCATTGCGAGGTATGTGAACGGACGACCAAGATCAATGGAACGCATTGTGCGTGCTGATGAGTATCAAAGCCAAGCCTATAAACCTAGTACTATTCACTCGTTATCCGAATTTGCCACACCTTGGAGAACTCAGACTTATCCGAGTAACACTTTAATCCTCCTCCTATGTAGAAAACATGTTACTCTCCGCAAGTCCGCTAAGCCATGGGTCCTGTGGGATACGCATCGAATCTTACCTCCCTTGGAGCGCGCCAGTCAAAACGAAACATCGAAGAGGGACACAGCAAGCAAGGCGGCCTAAGCTTAAGATGCATACACGGTGTCGCAGGATATCCTTCTAACGATGTCCAAGAGACCGGAAAGCCCGATTTAGAACAGTAGAGGTCCAACCGTAAAACATTCTTTGGATTATATTGTGGCGTTACCGCTCACCAGGATAACTCCAACAAAAATCCAAGAGAATGCGGCCCTAGAATCCTCATTGTTATGGTTCAGTCAGAGCAACAAGTAACAGATGTTTGGGATCGATGGCAAAGAAATCGGCAAAGTCTTCCTTCTGAATTTCTGTTAATGGTCGCAGAAGCTTTGTACAGTTCAAATATCAGAGCACCTGAAGCTGCAAGCGTACCGACGATGATACAGGAGCTTAACTTGGCTGCTGCTTTCTTTGACTCTGACGTAGGTCTAAACGATGACTGGGACGCACTTTGGTAGAACCAGGTTTCAGACGAGATATCATTATCCCATCAAATATTCCAGGGACTGCTGACCTCCCATCGGTCGGCTTCTACCTTTCCTTGACCCCTTTAGCCCCGTGAGAGCTCCTAGAGACCGAGAAACTGGCCTGCTTGTAAACGAATGTTCAGGGTCTTTTTAATAAACAGGTCGAACTGAGAGATCGCCAAGCTTCCGGATCATATAATGTCATTTGGATCACTGAGACATGGTTGCATAGGGGAATAACCTCGTTGCAGTTTGGCTATCGGACATGTCGCTGATCCGGGACGATAGGCTCACAAAAGCAAGATGGTTAAACCTGTTTTACCGAAGCGACTTACAGTGCGAAGTGGTGGCGGATCCAGACTCGCAGTTCCCCGACTCTCTTTGGTGCCGCTTGCAGTTAAAAGGCGAAGACGCTTGCCTTATGATCTTCGTGTACTGCCACCCTAACACTACACCCGAAACCGACTGCCGCATAGCGGCTGCATCAAGGTGCATTTTCCAGCGAAATTACATTCACTTCTTTTATCATGAGGGCTCAAACATACAATGTGTAGCAACTTCTGCCACGAGCACACAACAATTTACAGCCGATCTCCAAGATCACCTAAACACTGTTCCTCTTTAGAAGCACATCACTTTTCCCACTCGGTTTAGAACTGATAACAGGTCATCTGTACTGGAGTGTGTGTTTACCAACGAGGAGCAGATGCGTGATGTGTTGGTTTTAGACTGCCCGATGGGCCGCAGTAATCAAGCAGTGATCAGTTTCAGCTATGCCGAATACCGGAATGAGAACAATGAGACTGTATGAACCGTCAAAAGCTACGACCGATTAGCTCAGCTCGTCAGCGCTACAACTTGGTCCTTCCTTGCCGAAGAAATCACTGAAATCGCCTGGTTAGTGTTCGTCAACAAATGCAGTCAGCTGATTGCAGAGGCTTTACAGCTACGAGTTTACTATACGTGTACATCAGTTTCTTTCGTTAGTAGCATAACTCACAAACGCATGACAGTACGTAAGGCAGCATGGCGAGTGTACAGAGAAGCTCTAACACCAGAAACAAGGGACAAATACCTAGCCCAACATAACCACTGGGCCCAACTGCTAAGAAAAAACAAATCCGCATTTCAGCAAAATATCGCAAAAACCTTCATTGCCAACCACAAACTGCTGTACAAACACCTCAATAGCCTACGAAACGTGAAGCAAAGAATTCCATCACTCAGGACGGTCGATGACCCCATAAGAACGGTTGTAGAAGCAGCAAACACACTGCGGATGTAATATGCCCCTACGTTTCAGTGGGTCTTGCCACCAAGCGTTTTTCCAAACTTTTAGTCTCCTCGCCAGAACTAACCCACATTACTTTCACCGCGAATGCTGTATTACAAACGTGACGTCTCCATGCAAACCCACCTCGCTGGGTGTTTATACCATTCGTCCAGAGGAACTGGAAGCAACAGCAAGCCAACTGGTAGGATCTTTAGCTCAGTTTTTCCAACGCTACTTAGACCAGAACCAAGTTCCCGCCATGTGGAAGCTTGGAATAATAACCTCGATTCACAAAGGTGGGAGCAGTACGGAGCCCTCCAACTACTGTCCAGTTTGCCTTCTTCCGATACTCTTCAAGGTCATGGAATCCATAGTTGCCGGTGCACTGGTGTGTTATCTGGAAAACTGTAACAACATCACTCCCGAGCAGCACGGCTCCCGTCGACGGCAAGCATGTATAACGAATGTACTGATCGCACAAGTCAGCTGGATCTAAAGAAAGCGTTGATGTAGTTCACCTAGACTTTTCAAAGGCTTTCGATCGTCTAGACTATCAAACACAGCTCTCCAAGGTCCAGCTTTACGGGTACGGTGACCCAATTCTTAGCTGAATTTCCAGCTTTCTACTTCAATGGCAATTAGTGGTCAGAGTTCGGAGCTCTTTACCAGAACCCATACAAGTCAAGTGTGGTGTGACGCAGCTCTAGGTCCACGTTTGTTTTTGGTGTTTATTAATGACCTTGCACAGGGAATCGCTTCAAACTTCCTAATGTTTGCTAACGGTAACAATATTTGTCGCAGGATTCAGGTGAATGCTGACCAACATGTGCTTCAGAGGGACCAAGACACGGTGGATCGATAGTCAACCCCAAATTTGCAGCAATTCAACGTGGGTAGGTGCAAGCTACTTTCCATCCGACATCACGACAGCTATTCATGGCGGCTCGGAACGAATGTACTACGACAACTAACTGTCGAATTTGACTTAGATGTCCTGGTTCAAGATGACTTAGGTTGCTCCAGACAATCCGAAATGGCCTCGAAGGCTGGAAACCAACACGTCAGTCAGTTGCGATGGGCGTTTAGACAAATAAACAGCTCCATATTTCGACAAATGCTCAGTGCATATGTTCACCCACATGTCGAATACGCACTTCAAACCTGGCGTCTATGGATGAAACACGACCATAATGCACTGGAGCAGCCACAACGCCGCGCATCTAAGAACGGAACTGGAATGCGTAATCTTTCCTGCCAGGTGAAGCTGCAACGATTGGGGGTGTTCAGTGGAAGCTACCCCAGACTACGAGGCGATCTGATTATGGCATACTTGATTCTGCGAGACCCACATCATGTGTGCCGCCCTTTACTGCAACTCAGCAGCAATACAAACCTGAGGGGCCACACATTAAAACTTGCAGAACAATGTAGTCGTCTGGAGTGCCGCAGAAATTTCTTTTCCATTCGTGTCTGTCACCCGTGGAATGCTCTCCCAGGAAGGTTGTAACTGTACCAACACTAACAGTATTTAAAAGGTGGTTGGATGATGCACTCATCCACTTGCACTTTGTTACTTAACACTACGTCTCCATCCTACGCCTGGAGTATACCATGGAATTATCTGTTGTTAACTGTGGATGCTGTGAATCTAAGTGGATCGCAGGACTGCAGCGAAGCAAACGATAAGTCCTTACTTGCGTATTTAAAGTATTAACTATTTTACTATCCTTAACATCATTATTATTATATTGATATCCCCACCAACTATCCAACGGGACTTGCAAAGCAACGCTTCTTAACCCATATAAATGCATTGTTCATTGTTCAAACTACATTGCGAGTGTATTTTCCTTACTGCTACCCCAGACGTAACGTGTGAACCGGAATGACAACTAACACTGATATCGCCTGGCTCTGCAGCAAATTTAAATAATGTGATCAATGATAATCTTCACCAGACTCGTTAATCTACAGAACATCAACCGTAAGCTGTAGCTGATTACAGTGAGCTGTCATCCACAGTGACTTGAATGACGTTCTTCTGAGCATAGGGGAGAAATTGCGTTAGCGAAAATCACTCATTTTGCCCCCCAAAAAACTAGGTAACATAGGGACTCATCCTTGAAAGGCATATTTTGCTCTACGGGACCCATAAACAGCCTATATATGCTCTCCGCGCATTACCCCGTGGTCGTTTTTCGCCAGTCTCCATGCTGATAGGTTTTATTCAGCAAGACAACACATTAGTAATTAATAGTTGAAAGCTGTATCTTCAAATCGTGACCGAACATTTTGGATATGACACGCTAAATTCAGGTTACCAAACCATCCCCATCTTTACACAGATAACTCCCACGCAAGCAAAACGTTCACCTACTCTCTGAAAATAAAAGCAACGCACCACTGAAACGGATCGATTGAAAACACTTTTAAAGCGAAAAGCGATGGAGTTGGCAGCTCATCAGTAGTTCAGTCATCATATCTAAGTGGATGAACGGAATTATTTGCCAGCGAATTAACCAACCTGTCGTATAACCTGAAACAGTTTGAATTCCTTCAGAACTAGTCTTCATCACCAACTGGCTGGCTTGCCGAACAACCTCCTCGTGGTGTCAGCTGGGTAGTTCGGGATTTCCCCGTTCCAGCAAATGGTTCGACGGCAGTGTTCCAGGACGTTGTGCGTTTTCGCCTAGCAAGCGTTCTCTCTATAAAAAGTCACATATGTCCGTTTAACAACACTGGGACGCGGCGGACGTAACTCGCCACTAAATAAAGTCACTGCTCCTTGCTTCCTCCTAATGAAGCATGGTATTCCATCAAGTTTGTGCTGTCATTCTGGTGAGCATTGGGCCCCTGTTTAACAAAGGAACAAACGAAAGGCCTATGAATTGAGTAATCAGCCACCGGCTCCCAATGGGCGCGATTCCCTGAATTCGCTCGACTGGTTTGCGGACAGACTATTCAGCTAAATGCTCGGGGTGGTGTCCCCTACGTCAACACCCTTCTTCTGCTTTGGTATTTCGCTATCTGACGAAACGACGGACGTTGATGTGTTGGGTTGGGTTTTCTTTTACACTTTCTCTACCTTCCTTTGGGTTCCATGGTTTCCGATGGCTCAATGTCCACTCATAGACTGTTGCTATATATATATATATATATATATATATATATATATATGTATATATATATATACTTCATCATCAACTTACTACTTAGCCTTGCATGTTGCCCTCACACCGTTGTAATGATTGGCAAAGTTTATATGGACCACCGCATTCATTACAAAGCTGTGGAATCGGTGATCTTGTTTGCGAAATTAACTTTTTCCATCAACGACATCTTAGTGTGAGCGTTTGCTGAACCATATCCAACCTAAGTGAGGTTCAATATGGAATGGCCCAGGTCTCAGTAATGGGCCCACGTCTACTCTTGATGTATTTAAATAACCTTGCGCTGGCTACCAGCCAACAATTCCAAGTCTCCTTTGGTATTCCAAAAGAGCCAACAAGAACCACGTTTTAACAATATGGTTTTAATTTAGTTATTTTTGTTTTCACCCTCTGTTTACATACATTCCTTGGGATGGATAGCTTGTGTACAAAGACAATCAATCATCTCAAGACATTACGGTGGGTGACCACACCTAGCATAGCAGCATTGTTTCGACAGGGTCTGTGAGTGGACGATCGAACACCTGCATCAGTTCGGAGGGGATAAGTGCCCTAAAGAGTACGGGTTAGGGGACAGACTTGTACTGCACGCTTACCTTGAATGTGATCTAACAATGCTGATGTATTCACCTCAGACGGAGAAAGCATCGAGAAGCTCACACAACACTTCGTGTCTGTTGTGCTGATCATTCGGATTGTTTGATTTCAATTATTTGCAGATAGATGTTCTAGACGATGCGAGACCCGTGTATCGGCCGTATCGAGTGAGTGCATGATTGTGCAGAACGTTGATCACATATGGATCAAGAAAATTAAAACACTGATCAGATAATTTAGTCTGGAAAGACAGAAATGACACCAAGCGATTGTCTGAAAGGAATTGATGTAAAGCTGACCCTGAACCATTCTTTCACATGCGTTATATCAAGGCACCTAATTCACATAATAGTTTATGGTGACGAAGCAGATACTGGGTCATTTAAGAAACCTGGACCCTGTTTGTATGCTTGGTATATTGCTACTAAACAACAGATTAATTTGCTCACTTAGGAAGTTGTTGACGTGTTTGCGAATCTTATGCTCACGAATTATTTTAGCGTCTGACTGTAAAAACCCACTCCGAACGAAAAGCAAGAACATCACAGCGCTGGACGAGTTGTATTACAAAACTGACAAACTTGATCAACCGAGATGCAAAAGGAACAATAGATAAATATGCCAACCACATGCAAAGACATAGTCATGAATGGTGAGCTGTCTAGATCCGAACGGCTGTCGTGCGTGTGTCCAAATCAATCACGTGACGGGCCAGTCACGTAGGTCAAACTATCTAGCTGTGAGCGACTAAGTGTGAGCCCTTTGGACAGAACTGAATAGCACGCAACGTTTGATCGATATGTTTTACATCTTGGGTTCACCTTGAGTCTCTGCACTGATGCTCTGATTCGCCTTGAGTATCTTGGAGCTATTGTTACGTCTTCTGTTTGGATGACAGGCTGTTCTGATGGGGTAATTTCATACGTATTCAGCAAGATGTCCAGCGGTAGTGGAGCTTCCTGCTTTTGGGACGTCGCTTGCACTTCAAAATGGAGTCTAATATGTATACGTAGAAATTCGTCACATCTAGACTCAATCAGACAGCCGTCACACGCCCGGAAAAGCACTGTACGCGCGTTTCATTCTTTCGGGAATTGTCAGCAGTGCGCATTCCATCGGACCCTGGTAGGGCTCGAATCCGCAGTTCGACTGTTGCCAGTCCGCGGTTGAAACCACTGAGCTACGGGGGAAGGTAACGAACATCGTGAATTAGGTGCTGTATGGGATATAGCGCCGCTCACTATCCACTGACTTACACGTTACTGCCGTGCATAGGACAGGGTAGCCCCATCATCAAGCGAGGAGTTTAACAATCCTAAGCCGCCAGTTAGCTTATGGCATTCAGAGCAGTTGGGTCTGTGTTCTGATTACAGCAGAGCAGTAGAGGGAGTTGAACGGTATGGGTAGAAATTCGTCACATCTAGGCTCACTCAGAGATCCGTCACACGCCCGGATGTGACGAATGGCTACCTATCACATTCAACTCCCCCTACTGCTCTGCTGGAGCCTAATATGGTTTACACGTCTACTCCGTATGATTGTTTTCAGGGGAAAATGTTTCCCAGTTTGATTGAACCAAAGATGACAACACTTCAATAAGCCAAGTTACGATTTCTCCGTCGTGAGCTGTGCATCAAGTCTGTAAGGCACACAACGCGCTTGTTTCGTTTTTTAATTATCAAAGATTCACACCAAGTTATCAAATGGTAATTTGTGAATCTCATCACAACATAGTCGATGATCATGCAAACACATCTATCACTGTAAGGTTTTGACAGCGAACCGTGTCGAAGCTCTCCACGACGCTCAGTGTTCGATGTTTGCATCTATTCAACCATTTAGAGCACCTGGATGGAAACAACTTTGTGTGCCTCTGAATAGAAAACAGGCACCGAGAAGCTCGAGTGAGCCGCACGAAAGCCTTGTTGACTAAAACTATCGCCACGAACCTCGTTCACGGACAATGCTTTCTGGTTGAATGATCCAGGGCTTATTAGTTCCGGTCGATTAATTGTCACGACCGGAACCAGTGGGGCCAAACGTAGCAATCCGAACTGTCTGAAAGGCGCCATCCGTCTTACTGGCTTCAATACAGAGGACACAAACGTTCTGAGTTCCACCCGTCCAGTCTACAGTGTCTTTCATCGTGCAGGTGGCCAAATGATAATGAATTCGGATATGATAACTTAGGTCCGGATTTCGAAGGACCTGACACAATTAAACTGTGGAAATATACGTGCTTTGATAAGCTCTTTTAATGCAAAGTCGAGCTGTTGGCTTAAACGCTTTTCTGAGGAAAATGCGCAGAGAGCTCATTGGAGGATGATCACCCGTGGTGGACTGTAGTGACCATATTTAGGGTATTGGTGAGGTAGAGACCGGCATTCAACACGTTGATTTCGATGATTTTCCAGCTGACGTCATACGAAATCCTTAGAATTTGTTCTCTTGGACCAGTTGCTAAATGGAACGGATCGACTGCTCAGTAAACAACCCAAATACCCGATCATTTTAGCATCGTTGCTGAAAACTCAATCGGACACAGAATCAGGGATGCTACCCAACTGGCAAACTGCCAGAACCTGTGAAAGGCGTGTTAAATAAATTCGCCCAAAGGGAATCTGTTTTACCGCTTACCTGAATCTGCAATTGCGGATGGCCACATAAAGGCTGCATGCATGGAGGACAACGCGATACTTGGGTTGCTCTAACTGTCGACCTTACGAGGGTTATTTAATAGATTTGGTTTTGTCAACCTGATGCATACCGCTTCAGCGGTAGCAAGTAGCCGAGCCCCTGACCGATGGTGTAGTTGCGATGGCACTCGATAGAGGATCTCAAATGACTTGCGTTTATCAATCAGATGACTGGTGCAGATCAGATGTTTGGTTATGGCACGCAACTTAGTTTTGTCCCCTTGGGTGACGAGCGACTTTGTTAAACGTTCTTTGATTCGCTTTTCCAAGTGCCTGGTCGTGCGCCCAACGTACCTAGGGCCACAGGAGCAGGTGAACCGGTAGATTACTATTGATTGGCGTTGATCAGGCATCCTGCCTTTAAATCTAGGAACCAAGAGCGAACTGCTTGTAAAAACGACGCTTAGTTGAGCTGCGTTAAAGGTCTTTCGGCAAGTCTGTATCAGTCGTCGTGTGCATATCTCACTCGGTATCTCACCTTTAAAGGGAAGTTGGAGAAATAGCTGTTTCTTCTCTACTGTTTGCACTGTTGGTCTTTAGGTACTAAACTTTATATAAAAGTCGATGTATTGTTCTGGATAACCGTTTTCGAGAAGTGTTTGCCTGATTCGCTTCATTTCCTCTTCAACTGTGTCCTCACTACAGATCTTCCGTGCACGATTGGCCATCGTATGTACTAGTGTTCTTTTACGGCTAACTGGCACAAAACTCCGGAAGTGTGTGTATTGGCCTGTTCATTACGGATTTCTATATACTCCGAGCTGAACTGATCCGTCTTCTCGGCGCTTTAAGTTTGCATCCAAGAAGTGCACTTGGTGATCAATTTCTTCTTTTTTCTTTTGACCAAGTTCCAGCTGTAGCGAAGCATTTAAACTGGGCAGGTATATAGGTATTCTATCCAACTCTAAGCATAATTGTTGCCTGCTTATTTTTACAGGTTAGTATGTGTAGGTGAGTTCATTATGGAGCCAGGTAAATACGAAGCAGTTATCAAGTGGAATTTCTTAAAGAGTCACATACCACATCATATCTATTGAGAACCGAAAGAGAAATATGGTACTTCTGCAATATCATACAGCACTTTTAACATCTGGTGTCGCTAGTTTAAAAGTTGTCAGACTTCCGTGGAGATAGCATTCATTTCGAGTCGCTGTCTACTCCTATTGGGGATGGCGCCATGCACCAAGTGGAGACGGCTATTCTTCATTGTATTCATGTAACCGTTGTCCAAATAACAAAAGATGCCAAGATTAGGGTGGGGCCTGTAGAACCTATAATCCATTGTTATTAGAAACATGTAAAATGTGTCAGACCGGTGGATTTCCTGGCTGCTCATATCCTTCCAGAGGCAAGGAAAAGTCACATGTTCTCGAAGTCGAAATTGTTCGTATGTCAGAAAACCCAGCTTCCTTTCTTCAGCAAAGTAAATTCACATGGTGAAACAAGAGTATGTCGCTATGAACAAAAATGGAAGCTTGGTAAAAACAAAGGAACCGTGTTGATTCGTTACCTCCAAAGTAAGCGCGTCTCCTTTAATGTTCCAACAGTCACTAGCGCGAAAATGCAAATTCAGATAATAGCTGAAAATAAGAGCAATTCCCTTCATATAAAAGTCAAATGTCCCACTCCCTACAGAAAACAATTGTTTTATGTTATTTTACGGAATTTCTACTTTTAGATGGGTTCAGTATACATCTTAGTAAGCATACACAGTTTGGTGTGTGAAAGCATCATCATTATTATACACGTTAGTTAGAGGTGGGAAACACCTAAGCTACTGTGGCGCCATACATAAAGGAAAAGGAACATAAATACAACAGTTGCACTCCAGCTGGGCTACCAGCAACGGATGAGCATCCTTCCGGTAAGCTACCGGCCGGCTACTAGGCAAAAAGAAAAAACTATTGTCTTACGCTACGAAATGAGATCGTACGTGGATGGGGGGGGGGCTAAAAGGAATGGGGAGGGACAAAGAAACTCACAGCACGAACGCCACTGAGGTCGGCTCCTAGCCATATCAACAAGCGTATCCAGCCAAACGTGTTCATCGTCTTTTGGACCCCAACCAGGGAGCCGTGAAGCTCCAACCGAGGCCAGCTCTGAAGGGAGGGCCTTCATTTCTCTGGACCAAGTCATCGCTTGGCCTCCCCTCCTCTTCTTCCATCCACACCTCTGCAACGCACGTCGCGGAAGTCAGTGGGCTGGCATGCGTAATACCTGGCCGAGCCATCGGAACCTGGTGCGTGAAATAACGGTGCTGAGCGGTTCATTTCCTTCTCCTGTGCCGTAAACAAGGCGTCGAGCATGCTCGTTGCTCACGCGGTGTTCCCACCAGATGTGAGCTTACTTACGAATGCACCGGTGGTCGAACGTAACTAGCCTCTTTAGATCCGCTGATCTAAGGGGCCAGGTTTCGCAACAGTACAGTAAGGTCGAACCTACCGCTGTGTTGTACACTCTACCCTTCAGGGCAAGCGTGATGTCTCGCCGTCGCCATAGGCGGCGAAGGTTAGGAAAAGCACTTCGAGTTTTTGATATACGGTTCATGATCTCATCTTCAATTCTAAGGGCGCTAATACAACTTCCCAGGTAGTCGAATTTCTGCACGACTTCCAGCAGATCCGGGATCTGCTAGAAGTGTGAACGCAAGTAAGTGTGTTGTTGCGATCGATGAAAAATTGTTACAGCGGACGTTGTTGATGGATGAACTATTTTCCACACATGGAGGCGAACCACATAATAAGCATATATGCTGCGCACCCACAGCTAATAATAAGAAATAACTGCCGAGAACAGCAATTTATCTCGTATATACAATAGTTTAGGAACCGTCGTTTAAAACCAAAAATCAAGTGATCTGGAGTATTCGAAAAAAAATTAACGCTAAAAGCTGTTGTCCATATTCTAACTGTCAGGTATATTTGTTATCATACCAAGGATTTAATAACAAATTCCTTTTTGTATGTATTTGAAATACAGACTGGTGAAACACTGCCCAGATTTTCATACCGGTGAGATCCATCGGAAAAGCACATAGAAAGGATGCAAATGGCAAGTGAAACGAAGTGTTACCGACTACTTATGTGTTACACAAGTGGAAAAGAATGGTGTGTAAAATATAAATAATTACATACATTAATAAAACAGTGTATCGTCGCCTACGGGAGACAGGTCTTTTTGGCATGGTCGTTAAGGTGTGCTTGTATAATTGAGAGAAAATTCAAACATTGTTTGATCACTGTCAAATGAAGGGGCAACAGTGTCACATGACGATGCAAAACACATCTGTGCCGGCATGAAAAGTGAAGTGGAACCAGACACGAAGCATAGATAATAACCTGGTCAGATATGCTCAAAAAGCAGCCAACCGTTCATTGTTGGATGGACCCAAGTAATAACAGTCCTTCCAAATAAAGTGGTTCATCGCTCGCTACATGACAAAACTTTGTGATCGCATGGTAACAGCAGGATCAGAAAAATCCTCATGGATATTTGGAAAATGCTTGGTATGGGAAAGTATGTTTTGTAGGGATTTGGTACATCTGAATGTAACTGCACAACAGACATTTAAACTGCATGCGAATTGGGTTGCGCTGAGGAAATCCGAGGGGGGCGTTCAAATGATTCAGTAGCCGGTTGTAAAGTTTGATGCCGCAGAATGATCCGGTCGCACTAGGCATGATTACGCCAAGCGACACACGTGGAACATACCAGCTGTTAAATAAATATTTATTTACTTGATGTAACAAATGACTGCTCACATGAAGGGTATAGGTCAGTAGTGAAACAATATACATCCTTGTGTACGTAGACATTCTTTGCCATAAGATGTATTGGGCTCCGCCACAAATCATAATGCACATATTCTAGCGCTCACGATAGCATAATTTGGCAAATATTGTCGTTATGATTTCCAGTTCCCAATCCTGTTCATGCATCTTGAACTCAGTGCTATTTGCCTGGCCAGCAACATCAATTCGGCTCGCACTCCGACTTTTCTCGTTTATTACTTTGTCACGTATGGCACGCTCCAATGGATGCATTGCAGAGTATTGATAGGGATGAAAAGAAATATAAGCGTTTTTATGTAAACAAAACCGTTCGCGTAAACTAGCGCCGTTTCAACGGAATAGCAAGTGACAAATTGTCTACGTGTGGGAAGTGTGAGCTATTTGGAAGGTAGAAACGCAACTGTCTGAGAAATCCACCTGACTCTAATTTGCAATTTTTGACGACAAGTTTCTGACTGTACAAATAGGTGTAGACTATAGCAGCAGAAGAATGAGAATGACAAAAAAATCGATTCGGAGTGCATCATCTTTCATCTTCTTTGTGGATTTGAAAGCTGAAAACGGCTTGAAATACGAATGAGTAAACGCCAGATGGATGCAAACAGAGAAATAAACGAAGAGATTGACTAAAGATAAAACCGTGACTCTAGGACATGTCAGTGTGTCAGTTCTGATACAAACACATGGTACATCGTTAAATCAGGGGAAACACGAGCGAAAGCTGCAGCAGTAATGATGGGAATTTCAAGGATTAGTTTTGACTGCCTTTGGGCACATGAAAGAGAATCGAGCAAGATAAAATTAGATAAGGGCACTATCATGTGTTTAAGTGAAGCCGTGAACGCGACTTGTCAAGAGCTAAATGTGCTTCGTTTCGTCAGCGGGGGAAGTTTCTCGACGACGTGGTAGAGGTGGATTAACTTTGAATCAGAGAACTTGGTTATATGGCGCTTGGCTCTTCCTCATTTAACGCGGTTATACACACGTCTGTCTTCAGCATATCTCTCACTTTATTCAGCTCTTTGAGTGCACTATCTAGTTTCGCAGACAGCCCTCATGTAATAATGAATTGCGATGTCGAGGTATCTGGTTTACAGCAAGGTGGAGTGAGAAAAGCATCACGGAAATGGTAAAATATCCCCTAGATTAAGAGACCGGAAAGCCATAAGGTTCAGCTTGGTGTTCCTGTGTGACCCTTAATCGGAAGCCACTTATCAGTTACATGTTAGGTCCGACTTGATGCGATGCAAGCGCAACGCAGAAGTACGGAGTCGGTGAGTTTATAATCCGTGATAGTCAATCAACGTACAAATATTTGACCAACTAAATACCTAAATCCATAGAAAGACAACGTGGAATGGGCAATATACTCAGTTTGCCAGCTTCGTCCCGCTCAGCCAGAAACGGGAACTTGTTCGATGTCTAACCGAGCGAGCAAGAAGGATATGTAGCGACGACATGCTTTCGGACGAGCTAAATTTTGTACGAAGCCTATTCGATAGAAATGGCTATCCTGAGATGTTCGTCCGGAGAAACATGGAGTTTCGAGAAGTGAAGGCAAAGGTGGATTGAGTAGGAAAGAAATCGAGTTACTTATCGTTACCGTTCAAGGGAGACGGGATAGCTGAATCAAAGTCTATAAGGCTTTCTGCCGCAATCGCCCCAACATACCATACAGCAAGCCTACGGCTAAGCTTCTACTCAGTGAGGACCCTGAATCAACAACTTAAGGACAGAATTCGAAGGTCAAGTACTTCATTCTGTGTATACTCTTTCTCTTGCTCGTGTCGATCAGGATATCTCAGAAGAACTATCAGGAGACTGTCCGAGAGAACCAGGGAACACTGTCCAGCTTGGCTGTATACCGGCGTGACTAGATCAGTGGCAAGCGCAGTGTCTACACGCCTGGTCGACTCGAGCCATCATGTCAGAGCGCATGAGGCGTTCCAGCCCACCTACCGCGTACCCAGATGCCACACAAGAGCGGTTAGATGTCGTCTACTGGCAGCAGCCGTGGCGATAGCCATCAGGCTTCATGACGCTGACCTATGTGCACACAAGATGTTTGTCCAGGCACTAACTCTACCCTGGTCCCCTGTAACACGGACACATAGTGTGGACAACGCCACACATACACAAACAAACTGTTGGTCGCCGTAAGGCGAATCACCTAGTTTGGTCACTCAGACCATCTGGGTTTTGAACCTGTACTCTTAACTGATGTTTACGTTCATGTCATTCATTTGTGGTGTTTTAGCCTGATGTGGAACCACTGAAAAACCAGCTTGTTCGCTAATATTTGTTCAAATACCTAAACATATTTTCCGACCGCGTGGAACGCATTATCCTTTTCTTGTCGATCAATGCACAATGATGTATGCCGGGTAGAAAAGTATTTGCTTGGCAAAACCCGCAAGATGGTGAGGGTAAAACTACACTTTCAAAAGATGGGTGAGTTGTCTGCATGAGCGTTTGTCTGGCAGCTACGCTGCTGAATAAGAGTAGTGTAAGTGGGTATTGAATGCGAACGACGAGGCAACATGGGGACAGTTATAGTTGTTGTACACTGTGAGAAAAGTACAAACGAGAATACTCACTTCTGTACCGCCTCTTCAGGTTTAAGTACCACGTTAATCCAGTTTGAAGAAATACTTAATACATTCTGGTCGCACAGTTTAGTCAATGAAGTGATGTGGGCCAACGGCAAGATCCAATGGTTTTGTGAAAATATCCAAAATGGGGGAGGAAACAAGAAGGTATCAGTGTCAGTTTGCAAACCTGAAGAGAAAAACAATTCCGTCGGCATTCCAGGCGTCTAAACTGTGCACATCATTTCAGAGGGTTATCTCTGAGATAGATGTTAAGGTTGCGTGTCAGCACGTGATGGCAAATGTGATTAGGGTCAATCAATATTTGGTTCATGCAGCCATTTCCCTTCAGGTTATCCCGCGTAAATGTTGTTTGTTCTTGCTCTCTTCAATATTTGGTTGACTAATTCGAGATCGCCGCGCAGCCTTCGATAGTGGCCACTAGAAACTCCTATGCGTACACACGTGAGCACAAAATCTTTGTGTTCATTTTACAGGTTACAGTCGAAATCATGAACATTAGACCAACCTGCCTGGCTATCTGCGAATTATTCGATTAAATTCATAATGTGCTTTATATGTCGCGTCACGTTCTTACACTTAAATTTGGTCTTTTTAAGCTGGCTAAATTTCATTCCACTTTATTTGGTTTGTTCTGCCTACCTAAATAATCTTCTATTAACTGGCCACATTGCTTACACTAATTGCGCTCATCTTCGTGTATTCTGCCCCAAGTGCAAGCCGTCACATTCAACTGGCACGCCAGAGATGACAGTCTACAAGCACACAACTGCAACGTGACCACTGTGACCTTACCGACAACGTCAATAACAGAACGACCTTTTACCATAGAAGGTGAGTATATCAAATGGTTCGTAACATTTGCTCAAAGAGCGTGATACCCGGCGTGCCACAGACTAAAGACCTATGTGGATCATGTGCCAAACTTGTTAAGGGGGGCATTTTGTGCCGTAACTGTTGCAAGTTCTTCCATGGGAGACGCCTCAGAGTTCAACCTAGTCAGGCCAAGTTATTAAACAAACCAGACTCGCTATGGTTCTGTGTGGAATGCACATCGATCCCACTGATAAAAAGCATGCTCCTATTATCTCAGAAGTATGACCAGCTACTGGCGAAGTTTGAGGAAATGGTGACCACCAAACTCACTGGGGTTGGGGTAAGCATAGCAGACTGTGCAACCCAATCCTCTCCCGTAAGTGCTTCTCCTAACCCGCGAAGAGTTGTTAATAACACCGTAAGCAACACGACACCTAGAGTCCAGAACATCAACAGCTGTCCCAATACCACATGTAGCTCACATTTGACTAAAGCGGTTCCCAGTTCGATCGGAGTAACTACACGTAAGGCTACTTCCAAACTCGCGACGGAGTGCGTAGAAAATGAGCAAGCCGTTACGAGCGAAAGTTGGGTTACGGTTGCCTCCAAGAAGAGCCGTCATATAAAAGTAACACCACCCTCAACTGGATCGGTAACTGAGGAGCGTAGCGGAGTTTTCCAGGTGCAAGCACCACCGGTTTCCTGCGGTAAATCTCCGATTACTTCAATCACTAAACGCGACATGTCGAAAGGTCTAAAGAAACAACTACCTGTACTGAGCGTACTGTGCTCCAAGATCCCAGAATCAAAGTCGACATCGATAAGAGGCAGGCAATTGGATGACCTCAAACAGTGGGACATTATTAGTAACCTAATCGGTGTTGTACTTACACCTGTACACGTAATGCGTATTACACGACACCCCAACTCTAAGCATTTCGGAGAGCCGAGACTTCTGCGTGTTGTGCTGAACTCCATCACTGAAGTAGAATCAGTACTACTGTCGGCAGGTAGTCTCAGAAATGAACACTGCTCCATCCGTATCTTTCCAGACATTCCATGGGGCCAGCGTTATTGAGTTAACCGCACATTAGAGGACTATCGGAAGGAAACTTCAACCAGAACCATACTTCTTCACGGGGTTCCTGAAACCGAAGCATGTGATCAGCATGAAATAACAATCCATGATAAAGAACAGTGGTGTTATATTCGTGAAACACTCCGCTTGGATGATGTGGTAGCGAAATCCGTGACACGACTGCGTACCTCACCGAACTACAAAGGAATTGGACCGAGAGTGTTGAAGGTGGTCCTTCAGTCAAAACATATGGTAGCACGGATGTTACAAAGCTGGCACATGTTCCTTTGCAAGCTACCATCTGAGGTTCGGCTGAAGACAATCAGCGATATGCCTCCTAGAGATGATATGTCACTCAAAGAACCAAACGCGATGGGATCTATGAGAGAACAACACACCAGTAGTGTGCCGAATGAGCCCATACAAACTGTAGAAGATGATAGTGACCAGACGCCTTACACTGTACGTCGCAGATCAGATACGGGACTAACTACACGGATGATGAATAAAATGTTAAATCCTTCACCAAGCACACATCGAAAAAACCATTAGTCGCCGGCCACTCACTGGTCGGCGAAACTTCACATATGAATTGCAGAACCTCCGAAACATTGCTTAAATCTGCGAAACTTTCATGTATGTACACTAACGCCCAAGGGCTCCTCAGTAAAATTACCGAACTTCGACTACGTCAGGTTGCGAATGCGTGGGACCTAATTTCTATTACCGAAACTTGGTTACACCAAGAGGTGACTGATGCTGAGGTTGAGATAGCCGGAATGTCACTCGTCCGGAACGACCGCCCCAGCAGAGGAGGTGGGGTCCTACTCTACTACCGCAGCGATCTACAATGTACAACCGTTGATGATCTGGAAGCACACGTTACTGACTCACTCTGGTGCCGTCTCCGACTGAGACACAACGACGCGTGTCTAGTAGCTGTCGTTTACCGCCTCCCAACGTCCACTCCGGAAATGGATTCCTGCTTGATCCGTGGCCTCAACAGAGTAACACGCACTAGGTATAGCAACATTCTCATCTCCGGGGACTTCAATCTACACAATCTGGAGGTTTCGGCATCGCCCAGTGAGCAGTTCAAAGCAGACTTGCAGGAACTGATCGCTAATATTCCTTTGTACAATCATGTCACCACGCCCACTAGATTTAGGACAGCAAACAAACCGTCCATACTGGACCTTGTACTCACGAATGAAGAGCTCATGCTTGACAAGTTATTGATGGATAGTCCATTAGGTCTCAGTGACCATGTAGTAATAACTTTTGACTATGTGGGTTATGCAGAGTATCCTTCTGAACACTCGGAACTAACTCCAATTATAAGGAGTAGGACTCGAAAATGCCTGGCGATAAGGGATGCAGCATGGCATGCCTACAAGATTAACCCCGACTCAGAGAATTGGGGGAATTTCCTGACCCATCGCAACCATTGCACTGCACTTGTCCGTGAGGACAAAGTAACTTATCAACAGAGCCTAGCCAAAAAATTCATGGCAAACAACAAACTGCTATATAGGCATGTCAATAAGCTTCGTAAAGTGAAGCATGGAATCCCCCCACTTTTCACGACACGCGGTAGAGTACAAAGCGCCGAAGAAGCAGCTAATGCCCTGCGGCTTTAATACGCCCCAATCTTCGAACTCGCAACATCTACCTGTCCCATAATATCAAGCACATTACCGACACCTTCGTTTACAAATGTTATTTTCAACCCATCAATTGTGCTAAGGAAGTTACTCTCACTGCGTGAGCATAGTTCTCCAGGAGCAGACAACATCCGCCCGAAGGCACTGAAGGCTACGGCCACCAAGCTAGCTGAACCACTGTCACAGTTCTTTCAAAGGTGCTTTGTTGAACAACAAGTCCCCACTATGTGGAAGTGTGGCATTATCACCCCAATTTTTAAAGGCGGTAGCCGTTCCGATCCCGCAAACTACCTTCCAGTGACTCTCCTCCCTGTGCTCGCGAAGGTGATGGAAGCAGTCGTCGCTGACACTTTAATGGACTACCTAGAAAAATGCAACATTTTGGTACCGGAACAGCATGGCTTCCGCCAACACCGGTCATGCACTACCAACCAACTTATTGCACGAGGTAGTTGGACGGAAGTGGCCGATGATGGGGTCGGAGTCGACGTCATCTATCTGGACTTCTCCAAAGCTTTCGACCGCCTTGATCACCGCATCCTACTTCAAAGACTACAGAGTTACGGAATCGTAGATCCTGTACTTGGTTGGATTGGCAACTTCCTTTACCAACGAAAGTTTCAAGTACGTGTTAGGGGATCACTTTCTAACTCAAGTGAAGTGGAATGTGGTGTCCCACAAGGCTCAGTGCTGGGACCGCGTTTATTCCTGATGTTTATCAACGACCGGGCAAGAGTCATCTCCTCAAATTTCCTGCTTTTCGCCGATGATGTCAAGATATGGCGGGCGATTGGTAACAAGTCCGATCAGGATCTGCTCCAACATGACTTAGATTGCATTTACGAATGGTCAAAGAGGAACAAGCTTCAATTGAACATAGCTAAGTGCAAAGTGATGCATCTGCGTCACCAGCCGGTGAGCGCTTACAAGATTGGAGACCACATTTTGGCGAACGTTTCTCAGGAACGTGACCTGGGTGTATTGGTGCAGGAAGATCTCGGGTGTTCAAAACAAGCAGAGAGGGCGACGAGAACCGGAAATCAACACTTCGGCCTTCTTCGCAGAGCCTTCGGTCGATTTGAACCCTCAATCTTGCCCCAAATGCCTAACGCCTACGTGCGACCTCACGTGGAATATGCTATTCAGGTGTGGCAGCCGTGGCAGAAACAGGATCTGGTTGCTCTCGAGACTCCTCAACGACGGGCAACCAAGAATATCAGGGGCCTCTTTCATCTCCCCTATAAGCTTAGACTGAAATCTCTAAGAATCTACAGCAGTCGATATCGGCTTTTGCGGGGGGATCTCATAATGGTTTACCAGATTCTGAAGAACCCAAACCACATTTGTCGTCCGCTGCTGGAATTGAACCACAACACAAAACTAAGAGGTCACCCTCTGAAACTGACAATTCAGTATAGCCGGCTTGAATGCCGCAAAAATTTCTTTTCTCTCCGCGTGTGCCAGCCTTGGAACGCCCTCCCTAATTATGTCGTCTCTGCTCCCAATCTGGCGATATTTAAAAAACGTGTTGACGATGCATTGTCTCACTTGCATTTCATTTTATGACTTGTTAGCCAGGGGCTACAAAACGCGATCAAACGATGTCTTTCCAAACGCCTAACCAATGGATTTATAGTTTTATAGGTTTCATATGTGAGCATCTCAGCTATTCCCCATAAGTCTATGGTGAGTCCACCACAACGCTTTTCCCTTTATCATGCAATTGATTTTCACAAGAATTTTCCATCCTATGGGACTTGTTAAGCGATGCTTTTTTACCCGTAATGAACCATTGTTCCATTGTTCCATAACGTTTTTAAGTAACTTGTGGACATTTTTCCTTATCGCGGATTCGTTTCTAACCAACTTACTTCATTTGGTAATTTAGCGAAGAGTTATGCCACCGTATCTGTATGCATTATTGAATTTGTTTTATTTCATCTTGTCGTTTCAAGTGATTAGCTGTTGCTTGATATCCCCGGTGGGGCTGCGCTTGAAGTGCGTGTTGACAAAATGCCTAACTGTCTATTACCTCGTCCATACTGGCTCCAGGAGACAGTTGGTCGTTGCAGGATGGGACGGGATGCACGATCCTTGTGGCCGTGCTAGGCTTGAAGAGCGGTTCCATGCACTCAGTGTGGAGCGGACTACGGTCCAGCCACCGCCTTGTGTGTGCGCTTGATTCCCAAATACAGCGTGCTTGTGTTTGCCTGTGAAGGAGTGTGGGCCGGCTCCGTTGATGAGACGTGACTCCCCTCCACATGCCTCCCAGTCTTATTCCTTCGGGTTTACACTGGATATTGGGGTGTGTGGATGGAGCTGTGGGTGGTGCAGCGCATGCCACCCGTGTTCCCTCTGTAAGCGTAGGTTTCCTGTGACTGGCCACAGTGACAGGCAAATCCGAAACCGGATGTCGCCAACCCTGTTCTCCATTCCAGTTACAAAGACCATTAGCTGAAACGAAATTCTGACATCTGGGCACCACAACTAGACCACTGTTGATGCCAAGAAGGAAAGATAGTGGATGTAAAATACCACAAGGCGTCAGTGAGTTAGTGAATTTTATGGCGCAAAGATCGGCGCACCACAATTTATTGAACGAGCTGTTAACTATTCATCAGGGTATCTACGACTTGCGTTAACAATACGATGGTAAAAGTGCAATGGATGTCTTACTACGTTAGCAGTCTTAAGGAAGACATCAATTAAACCAGAGTCAGCGTGCAGTCTTCGAGTTATCGTGACCGCGGGTTAACAAATGTATTTACTACGAGATATGTTCACTCCCGAAACAGGTGTATCGTTGAACTAATTCATTGCTCGGTTGAGTCGCGCAGTTCCACTGTGTGACTATTCCTCTATCTCCTGTAAGAAGATCGAAAACTGTATGCTCACTCAGCAGCTGAACTCTAGAATTGCTAACAATCGTCTACGTGTGACGTTGTTGCAGGAAGACGTATGAATATTAACGTGGGGTCGAGGTTGTGAGTTAGTCAGCATGAAAACTGGAGTTCACTGCAATAGAACCACTTCTCTACCGTGTTTGTCTGATTCAACT
This sequence comes from Dicrocoelium dendriticum, assembly GCA_944474145.2. Lineage (NCBI taxonomy): Eukaryota > Metazoa > Platyhelminthes > Trematoda > Plagiorchiida > Dicrocoeliidae > Dicrocoelium > Dicrocoelium dendriticum. The sequence goes on from OX104071.1 coordinate 3,208,271, forward strand.
GAAGTGGCAGAAGTACAGACTTTCGGGCAATTGCTAGTGAACAAACCACTGCCAACGCTGTGGAAGTTGTTCCCACAAATCTAAATTCTTCAATTGTCTTACACGCAGCCGTTAGAGCAAGGTATGTGAAGAAATTGGGCATTAGGTTTGGCGTCCTCGATCACATGCCATCACACTTATCAAAACTGTTACTCCACCCGAATGCCATGTTGAGGACCAAGCTCAAGCAACATTTAATCATTCATTGCTGATGCCAGCACTTCAAGAGGTCTCACAATATCCGTTGTTGGACCGAAGTTCCCCTCTGTTGCTATTCGTGCTGTACCACTTCTTACTATTAATGGTGCTTTTCCACTCGAAATGGAGCTAGATTTCGCTTCTCCAGTTACTATTGTTCTTTTCTAATTTTACGGACGTCACTTGTGCACATAGAGTCATAAGGAATACGCTTGAAGAAATAATGCTCGGAAGGTCCTTACGCACTAAAATTAATGAGGTGCACAACCTGACTATTTCTGTAGATCCTGAAGTCGTGAACCGCATAGCATCATACCAACAGGCGTATGTCAGATACTCGGTACGGTTTAGAAATCGAAGCGTCTTGTAGTGACAACGGCGGCTCAGGCTAACAGACTACAGGCGAGACCGTTCCCAGTGATGAAAGAGAAGGCATAGAAGCAACGAAAAGAAAATGCATCGTGGTACATACTGTTCCCGTGCATTTGCTAAAAATGCGACACCGAACGACGCCAGTTAGCTAGGGAAAGATGTGAGAGACCACGAGATGGAACAGCGTGTTAAATGCAACTGTAGCGCTGTGTGTATGTATCGGGTATGTGTTGGGTCAGACAAACGAATGCGACATACATAGCAGTATTCTGCAAACAACCTCAATGTACAATAAGAGGATATTTTTACTTAGTATTTTATATAAAGAACTCAGGCAATCCGGGGAATCTCGAAGATACTACACAGCCCTGCCCAAGAAGGAACTGTGCAAACAGGCCTTCGATCTACGTGAGGACTATTCATCGCGGCTCAGCCTTCTGCGAGACCAGGTGGTGAAACCTGATCCAGCTGTTGAGTGAGAACCAGGCGATAGGATCCTAGCGGGCTCGCACCTGTGTCCTCCCTAACCGTGTGAAAAAGAAGCATGTTTGCAAAAGCGGTTTGTACGGCAGTAGCAGTTCGACGGGAAATGTTCAACGCACAAGTTGAGGTGTCCGGCTCCAACGTGAACGTGCGCCCGAATTGATAGGCGTACATGAAAAGCAAACGGAAAGCAGTAGTGACAATAGTGCATGGCAATAACAAGTGCTAAACGAAAATAACCCTATGAGATATTTTGGGTTCTCAAAGGTTTTACGCCTTTATGGTTGTTTCCAAACATCTTTTAAATTTTTATTTTCAAAAACCTTAAGGGGATCTAAGCGGTAGAATGCACTGTCTGAACAAAGCGACGAGGGCAATATAAGCGTCGGCCTAAGTTAATCGTTCTCGGTGCCCTGGACGATGTTGGAGGAATCTCAGCTGACGTCGCTGAACTGCTAGGACTGTGCGTTGTTGACGGAAGAGCAGGCGTCCTTGTACAGACATTGTTGCTGTCGATATAAGCAACTTTTAAGCAATTAATAGCCACGGATTAACGCTTCCCGTGGTGATCGATGACTTATACTTTGTCGTTCCGTTGGAGGACTCTGAATTGTCCTTTATATGGCGGATCTAGGGATCGCTTGACTCCGTCAACTCGTGTGAAAACCTACCAAGTTTGAAGTTCAGGCGGTACAAAAGTTTGCTGGCTCTGGACGCGGGTGTGAGTCGGTGCGAAACAACGTATGTGTGAGAAGAGTTGCTTCGTAAAAGAAGCGTCGTAGACGATGGCGTCTGAAGCTGTAGAAAAATACTCTCTAGGTAGACGAAGTAGTTCATCGAAAAGAAGCTCGGCACTAGATGCCTGCAAGTCGACCTTAAGGCTAGCGTGTACGCCTTAGATGACAGTGGGCAATGCTTCGGTCCAGTAAAGAAGGTCGATTGTAGCGAGGTAGGCTTTTAGTTGACGATGGAAACGTTCCGCCATACTGTTTGACTGTGGATGGTAAGAGGTAGTAGGAGAATCTTTGTAATCTACACTTTTTCGCGTCGATTAGAATTGTGCACTCTCGAACTGTGGTCCTCTGTCTGTCGTTACGGTTGCTGGACAACCGTACAGAGAGACCTAGTGACTCATGAACACTCGAACGATCTTCTCTGTGCTAACGCTTGCTAGCGGAACTTCTTCCGGCCACTTGGTAAAGCGCTCCATGCTTGTCGACAGATAGACCATGTCGTTAGAGGGTGGAAGGGGACCGAGTATATTCATGTGGATGTGGGCGAGTCGAAAGCTGACTGTCGGAAAACGACCAATAGGTGCGGCTACACGGCGTTAAATTTCCGACTTTTGGCATCGAAGACATGTGCGAGCCCACTGACTAACGTCTCGGTTGACGCTACGCGACACGAAACGCTGTGTGACGAGCTTCATCGAAGCGCGAATGTCCGGATTTGAGAACTTATGTGGTACGTCGAACACAGTATGGTGAAAATCATAAGGAACTATAGGACACGGATAACTTTGCGATACATCGCAAAGAAGGGTTCCTTCGGGACTTGGAACAATGGAACAATGGATTTATGCGGGTATAAAAGCTTAAGCTTGACAAATCCCGTAGGGTGATCAGTGCGAAAATCATAGAAGTGTGAAAAATTCAATGGAAAGCAATTCAGTAAAATCGTTTAACAACGAGTCACTACAAGCTTGTGGACTCACCGAGTTTGAAGTGTCAAAATAATAATCCACTATAACTCCGGAGGGAATCATGAGATATGGAGAGTATTTGGTTAAAAGAGTCACCGCTCCTTGAAATTCGCATGGGGCAAAGTGTTTGAGTTTGAAGCGTCAAAATATGAATCCACTGTTGAAATAAGCGTGGGGGAAAATTATATTTAAAGTATGGATTTTGGATCTCTCAAAATTAGACTGTACTATGGGAGATAGTGCAATGACGTGAGTGCACTATCAACTCGATTTTTGAACTCGATCAGGTTTGGTGCACTGACTACAGATTCTGGGAGAGCATTCCAGGCTTGGCAAACACGCACGGAAAAGGAATTCCGTCGACATTCCAAACGGCTGTACTGCACTGCCAGCTTCAGATGATGGCCTCTCAGGTTGTTGTTGTTACTGAGCTCCAGCAGATGGCGGCAGGTATGATTGGGGTCTGTCAGAATCTGATAAGCCAAAATCAAATCTCCTCGTAGTCTTCGATATTGACCACTAAATATCCCGAGCGATCTCAGTCTGTCTTCGTAGCGTAACTGGCCTAAACCTTTCACGTTCTTCGTTGCGCGTCGTTGAGGTTTCTCGAAATCAGAGAGGTCTTTCCTCAGCCACGGCTGCCAGACTTGTATTGCACACTCCACGTGTGGTCGTATGTATGCACCTGGAAGTTGGTGAAAAACGGATGAATGTTGTCGATTCCAGGAGAGCTGTGCTTACGCTGTGCGATCAACCAACCAGACACCGCGGTTCAAACAAGCCTTCAATACTTGATTTAATCCTGACTAATGAGGAGTTAATGGTTGAGTCGGTTTCATACAACCCCCCGCTAGGTTGTAGCGATCATTCAGTTCTAACATTTGATTATGTGTGTTATGCCAGTATGGTTGACAAAGAACCAGAAACCCTACGATTCATCACCAACTATTCCAAGCTTCACACTATAGCGACAACCGTTGACTGGGACCTCCAGATGCACACTTCGGCGAATGATGCCTGGCAAGTGTTGAAAGGCAAGATAAACTGGGTCCTACAATCAGCTTCAAAAGACATACCATTACGAGTTTCGCGACGGAGCAACAATTGGATCCGGAGTAGAACTCGTAAATGGTTGAATAGGCGAGACGAGGCTTGGAGGGGTCATTTGCTAGGTCCAAGTGATTTCACGTGGAATCATTACAAAACAGTCAGAAACTACTGCACTTCACTCCTTAAAGCTGACAAGTACGAATGGCAGGAAAATACGGTACGCAACTTCACTAGCAATCACAAACTGCTCTACCGGTATGTGAATGACAAAAGGAAGGTTAAGACGGGAATACCACCACTAGAGACGGTCAATGGCCTAACGGTTACTGAAGAGGAGACCGCGGACGCATTGCTCATGCAGTTTGTCTCAGTGACTAGACACACCATGGAACCATCGCCTTGCTACATCCCAGCAAATGTCGTCGGCTTATCCACGGTCAACTTTAGCCCTACATCTGTGGCAAAGAAACTACAGTCGCTCAGGGAAAATAGTGCGCCGGGAATTGACAAGATCTGTCCGAAAGTACTTAAAACCCTTGCACCCACCATGGTAGTCCACCTTGCAACCTTTTTCCAGTTTCTATTTGATTCTCATACACTTCCGTCTGAGTGGAAACGTGGACTTATCACTCCGATATACAAGGGAGGTAAGAGGTCAGACCCTGCCAACTACCGACCTATTACTCTCCTTCCTGTTCTATCAAAAGTGATGGAGTCTATAATCGCTGATGAAATGGTGAGATATTTTGAAAGTCTACAAATCATCTCCAACCTCCAACATGGATTCAGACGCGGACGATCTTGCCTCACCAATCTACTACTTGCTCGGGACTCATGGACCAGGGCTGCTGACGAGGGAGTTCCCGTAGATGTGATTTACTTAGACTTTTCTAAGGCATTCGACAGAGTCAATCACCCAGCATTTCTCCGAAAGCTTGCGGCCTATGGTATCCACGGATCCTTGCTCACATGGTTGGAAAGTTACTTATACGACAGAAGAATCGAGGTAAGGATCGCCAACACCCACTCCGATAGCCTATGCGTCACTAGCGGCGTACCGCAAGGATCAGTTCTCGGCCCGTTACTCTTTTTAGTCTATATCAACGACCTCCCTGCCAACATTCAATCACCTATGCAAATATTCGCCGACGATGCTGATGTGGCGAGCTATTCAGTCAACATCTGACCCTGTCTATCTGCAGGATGACCTGAACCGGATTCACGAATGGGCAGTAAACAACCAACTACCCCTGAACCCCGAAAAGTCTCACCTGTTGTCGCTGCGCAGTAACTGCAGCAACACATATCACCTGGGGCAGCGCGTTATAAAACAGGTGAGCAACGAAAGAGACTTAGGGGTCATCGTGCAAGAAGGCCTGGGTAATTCGCTCCAATGTTCAAAGGCAGCTAACATAGCGAACTTAAACCTGAGGCTTTTGAGGCGAGCGCTCGGTACCTTCGAGGGGCAACTCGTGCCATTATTGATTAACGCCTACATTCGTCCCCATCTCGAGTATGCGGTGCAGGCATGGCGTCCGTGGTTAAAACGGGACATTCGTCTCCTGGGGCAACCACAAAGAAGAGCCACTAAGGCAACACGTGGTCTATCGGGCCTTAGTTATGAACTGCGCCTTCGTTCGATCGGTCTGTACTCCTTAGAATACCGACGACTTCGCCGTGATCTGATCCTCACTTACCGGATACTAAGAGAAGAGGACCATCCATGTAAGTCGCTGTTAACATTATCTGCCGACAAACGATGCCGAGGCCATGCACTAAAACTTGTGACTCAATATTCCCGTTTAGATTGTAGAAAGCTTTTTACTCTCTTAGTGTCTGTCCGCACTGGAACGCACTGCCATCGCATGTGGTGAACGCACCAAACATCGAGACATTCGAAAGACTATTGGACTTGCACTTACATGATACACATTGTATAACGGTATGACAAACTGCAGTGTCTAACTTACTGATATTTTTGTGTCACACCTGAAACTTTTGTTTTCTTTCATTTGCCATCCTGTGGGTCTTGTAAAGTTATTGCTTTTTATCCCACCATACACTATTGAACTATTGAACTATTGGTGAGATCCTCCTTCCCCTTACCTACCAAGCAAGAAACATTCACCCGAACACAGTCGTTTTACCATAACACTGGCTATTCTCCAGACTAAGGTTGCCAGCGCTCGCAACTCCTTGTACACCATTACACACACAAATGGTGATATCCTCATGCCAACCAGACTGAGACTACACATCACACGGATAGATGGACTACAGTACAACCAAAGAGCCTCCACTTATCTCATGAGAGACATAAACCACATCGACCTATATGCTGGCTGCGTAGAACCATTAGTCTCTTAACTTCCCAGATTCACAATTCGTCAGCGCACTTAATCCGTTCGCTTGCTCCCTCCCTCATCATCATTTCACAATACTTCAATACGTAGTAATAGTAAGCAGAAAACTCAAGGTTCCTGAGTCATACTTCGGCAAGCAGAAGGAGTCTGAGAAGCACGAGGTTTAACGGTGTATTGGTTCAGGGTACACGACTCATGGGGATGTGAGACGTGGTTGAAGAGCTGATGTATGAGAACAACCAACGCTCGGCTAGCCCTTTTGATGTTGGATGATATGCGTCTGAGTTATTTTGCTGGATTCCAATAATGTTGGGGAATTTATTAAATTCAGCGCAAATAAAGTGTGAGCCGTTGTCTGTGCATAAAGTTTCTGGAATACCAAAACGTAGCAAACGACGAGCGCATTGTCTTACTGGTGGCTTCCGATGTCGCTTGAGCAACTGGGTGTACATCGACCCAATTAGAATGGGCATCAATCAGTAAAAGGAACATTGTCCCATTGATCGGTCCGAAGTAGTCAGCGTGAATTCGCTGCAACGGTTTGTCGAGCCAACGCTAAAGGTGCACTGGAACGGGTGCAATTTTCCATTGATGAGCCTGACAAACGTCGCAATTCCTCAGTGAGTTTTCTATGTCTGAGTCGATCTTGGGCCATCAACAGTACACATTTGCTAAGGCTATAATTCTTGCCACACCTGGATGAGCATTATATAGTTCATTGCGGATCAGTGAACGCGCTTTCACAAGAGGGACCAGCCGAGAGCCCCAAACAACACAACCATCGAATAGGCTCAGTTCGTTCCTGCGAATCATGAACGGCTGTTCCTTCACAGCGCTAACCTAGCGACTAAAATCATTTTACCACTGACCGTATCGGGTCTCGGTCTCTCCACTGACGGATTGTTGCAATTCGTATCAGATTTGTGTTTAGATTTTGCATTAAATTAACTAGTCCAAACAGAAGATCATTTTCCTGTGTAAATTCAGATATCGGCAGGCTGCTCAGCTCATCGTCTGTGCGCTTGTTGACACCCGTAATGTAAAGAATATCTATCGGCGGTATGTTGATGACATATTCATCGTGTGTGATTCGCACATCGATTCCGATCAGTCACTGGACCAGTTTAACCATGCACATCCATCAGTAAAATTCACTTCCGAGCTGGAGAAAGACGGTGAACTTCCGTTTTTGGGTGTTTTGTTGCGACGTCGAACCGATGATTCACTCAAGAGAAGAATCTTCCCTACGACAAGCTGGGTTAGTCAGTACATGCACTTTCTTAGTTTTGTACACATTAAGTACAAGTGAAACCTCGTGCGTTGTCTACACTATCGGTCCGCAAGAATTTGCAGTCCAGAGACACTGGAAGCAGAATTGGAGTTCATTCAAAAGACTCTGCAGAGAAACCGGTATCCCGCGACTTTTATCAAAAAGCATTCTGCTGTTTCTAATTCAATTAACGCGATACCGACTGTAAGAAAGAAGGATATTTACATCTCAGTTCCTTTCAAAGGATATATCGCTTTCGACTTACTGAACAGGAGACTATCACTGGCGGTAAGCAAGACATATCCGGCCGACAAAGTGCATATATTTGCTGAAACTGTTCCGCTCGTCACGCAGCGCATCAAAGATAGAATCCCGGCTCGTTGCGAATCTCTTGTTCTCTATCAATTTACCTGAACCTGTGGTGCAAGGTACCTCGGGCATACGACCAGGCGTCAATCTAGACGGATAACGGAGCCCTGCCTTTTTGCAACGTATTATGGTTAAGAATGTCCGCAGCTCGATCCTCGAGCATCTGCTTGGTAGCGGCCATCAGATTCGGACTAATGACACATTCACGATAGTCTGCACAGCACCGAGGCACAACCCCAAAGGAATCAGAAAGCGCTTATTGGCCACCGTTGAAGCCATTACAATCGGAATACTCCAGCCGGAGTTGTGCAAACAGAGAACACCGATACAAACTATACTGTTGCCGTGGCCGTAATGTCGACCCACGGTTACGACTGAGAGTGACCATTGTATACCTGCCGGCGAACGCGTCTGTGCACTGTATGTGTGTGTGTCTTCTCGCGTGCTGACGCGACTCATGACGTATGAATGTATCGAGTGGACTATTGATGGACTTCGTATAACCAATCACATCCTCAGCGTTCGCTTACCTGTACGTTTATCTGTCTTGTAATTGTAGTTGCCTGAAGTGAATTACCGAAAAGAGTTTTCTTCGCAAGTGTTATGCTTCTAGTAACTGAATGGGCATAAACTTGTAAATGTAAGCACTCAAGGTTACAGCCGATTGCTGCATTCTGGGTAATGCCATTTGTTGACTGCCCATAGTTTCTCCCAATAACAATAGTAAGGGTTTGTGATGCGTGTACAGCACGAAGAAATTCCCCCATGAGTACTGGTGAAAATTCTTTACTTCGAAGATTACGGCCAAGGTATCCCTATCGCACTGTGAGTAGTTTTTCTCTGCAGTTTGTAGGGCGCGAAATGCCAATGCTATGGGACGAAAAGAACCGTCGTTTATGCGGTGGCACAGGACAATCCCGAAACCACAAGGAGGCGCGTCACTTTACAAAGCATGAGAGGCTTACGGGAATCATAATGTACTAAGGTTGCTGGTGAAGTAAGAACCTGCTTAGCCTTTTGAATGCATCCCCCTGACTGGAACTACAACGCCATGGTACATTTTTGTGCAACAGTTCATTTAGTGAAGACACTACCGCAGATGCATTGTGCAATAATCGGCGATAATGAGACTGCATGCCTAAGAAAGAAAGACGTTCATCAATGTTCGTCGGCTGAGGACATTTTAAAATTGGTTTCACGTTGTCATTTAGAATATGTAACCCGTGTTTATCTAGCCGGTATCCAAGGTAAAACAAGGAAGAAGAAAGGAACACACATTTGGATTTTCTCAGCCTAAATCCGTTCCATTCACGAGGCTCGAGTACGACAGCGAGTGTACGAAGATGTTCTGTGCCCGAGCAACTGGAAATAAGTATGTCATCCAGATAGGCACAGATAAAGGTTATATCCTTTACTAGGTCGTCAATAATCCTCTGGAAGTTCCCAGGATCAAACCTTATGCCAAAAGTCAAGCGAGTATATTGGAATGGTCCCATATGTGTGTGGCAAGCGTAGTAAGTTTCCTCGACGGGTCGTCGAGCTCTATCTGCGAGTACGCATGACTGAGATCATGTTTGGTAGATATCACACCACCTGCCAATGTGGCGTACAAATCAGCAATGCGGGGCAACAGGCACCTGAGTAGGATGGAGGACTGAGTAACAGACATTTTATCATCAACGCAAATCGGTACCGAGGCGTCTGGTTTGGTCACAGACACAATTGGTGCTCCCCAGTTTGAAAAGTGTACAGAAGTACACTGAGTTTGTGTGCGATATAATCCTGCGTCGAGTTTAGTCCTCATAGCTTATGGCAGTGTGCGCGCTTTGATGAATTTCGGCCCAACGCCTTCCTTTAAACTTATCACAGTCTGAAATCCTTCCATTTTCCTAAATTCATCGCTAAAAAAAGTTATTTTGTTTTCGCAGGGCTTCAAGTCCCGAGACCTCAGTGACTGCTTTTGCTACCTCGAATGTATCCGGGAATGCATGTATCTAGTCGCTTCGTAGTAGTTACGGGTGATTCCCGGCGATAACTTATACATGAATCTTTCGCATCCTGTCACCGTATTGTGCAGTTACGAAGCATTTGCTAAAAATCACGGATGGTTTCGCCAGTGTATGTTCCAAGAACGGACCTGCAAGAGGATAACAGTGGCAGTGAGTTCACAGCACTTTCCCAGATGTTCCTGTATCCATCTCCATCTGTATTTTCTGTCCTTCAGTGTAAAGCTCTAGGGTGCATGGCGCTCATGGTAATGAGAAGCAGGCACCACTCGAAACATCGGGTTAAGCAAATTCCCCTAGACCTGGCATCCAGTATTAATATGGTTGAAGCAAACGGATACCAACCTTCGGTACGTGTAGCGCAAATGTCTCTTGTCGAGACAGTGCCCCCCGGAACATCAGTTACATCTGCAGACGTTGCTGCAAAGGTCAGCCAGGAGGCCGCCGTTGCGGCCTCTTCTGTTGAAAGCACCGTTAACACGAGTAGGAGGACAAAAAGCAAACAAACAACACTTGTCAGCAGATCAGGAAAATCGGTGACCCTACCTTGTAGATCAGTGAAAAAGGGATACCACAATAGCGCCCGGACTGTTGTGTGCTTAAATGTCCCCTAATCTACCGCCATCTCATTGCGAGATATATGATCGGACGACCAAGATCAATGGAACTCATTGTGTGTGCTGATGAGTGTCAAAGCCAAGCCCATAAACCTATTACTAATCACTCGTTATCCGAATTTGCCACACCTTGGAAAACTCAGACTTATCCGAGTAACACTTGAATCCTCCTCCTACGTAGAAAACATGTTACTCTCCGCAAGCCCGCTAAGCCACGGGTCGTGTGGGATACGCATCGAATCTTACCTCCCTTGGAGCGCGCGACAGTCAAAACGAAACATCGAAGACGGACACAGCAAGCAAGGCGGCCTAAGCTTAAGATGCATACATGGTGTGCCAGGATATCCTTCCAACAATGTCCAAGAGATCGGAAAGCCCGATTTAGAACAGTAAAGGTTCAACCGTAAAACTCTTTCTTTGGATAATATTGTGGCGTTACCGTTCACCAGGATAACTCACACCAAATTATAGAGGATGCGGCCCTAGAATCCTCATAGTTATGGTTCAGTCAGAGCAACAAGCAACGGATGTTTGGGATCGACGGCAAAGAAATCGGAAAAGTCTTCCTTCTGAATTTCTGTTAAAGGTCGCAGAAGCTTTGCAAAGTTCAAATATCAAAGCACCTGAAACTGCAAGCGTACCGACGATGAGACAGGAGCTTAACTTGACTGCTGCTTTCTATGACTCTGACGTAGGTCTAAACGAAGACAGGGACGCACTTTGGTCAAACCAAGTTTCAGACGAGATATCATTATCCCATCAAATACTCCAGGGACTGCTGACCTCCTATCGGTCGGCATCCACCTACTCTTGACTCCTTTAGCCCCCCGTGACTTCCTAGAGACCGAGAAACTGGTCTGCTTGTAAACGAATATTCAGGGTCTTTGCAATAAACGGGTAGAACTGAGAGATCGCCAAGCATCCGGATCATATAATGTCATTGATATCACTGAGACATGGTTGCATAAGGGAATAACCTCGTAGTTTGGCTATCGGACATGTCGCTGATCCGGAATGATAGGCTCACAAAAGGAAGAGGGTTAAACCTGTTTTACCGAAGCGACTTACAGTGCGAAGTGGTGGCGGATCCAGACTCGCAGTTCCCCGACTCTCTTTGGTGCCGCTTGCAGTTAAAAGGCGAAGACACTTGCCTTATGATCTTCGTGTACTGCCACCCTAACTCTACACCCGAAACCGACTGCCGCATAGCGGCTGCATTAAGGTGCATTTTCCAACGAAATTACATTCACTTTTTTATCATGAGGGCTCAAACATACATTGTGTAGCAACTCCTGCCACGATCGCACAACAATTTACAGCCGATCTACAAGATCACGTAAACACTGCTCCTCTTTAGAAGCACATCACTTTTCCCACTCGGTTCAGAACTGACAACAGGCCATCTGTACTGGAGTGTGTGCTTACCGACGAGGAGCAGATGAGTGATGTATTGGTTTCAGACTGCCCGTTGGGCCGCAGTGATCACGCAGCGATCAGTTTCAGCTATGCGGAATACCGGAATGAGAACAATGAGACGGTACGAACCATCACAAGCGACGACCGATTAGCTCTGCTCGTCAGCGCTACAACTTGGTCATTCCTTACTGAAGAAATCACGGAAATCGCCTGGCTCGAATTCGTCAACAAATGCAGCCAGCTGATTGCAGAGGCTTTACAGCTACGAGTTGGCTATACGTGTACATCAGTTTCTTCCGTTGGTAGCAGAATTCGCAAATGCATGACAGTATGTAACGCAGCGTGACGAGTGTACAGAGAAGCTCCAGCACCAGAAACAATGGACAAATACCTAGCCCAACCTAACCACTGGGCAAAACTGCTAAGAAAAAACAAATCCGCATTTCAGCGGAATATCGCAAAAACCTTCATTGCTAACCACAAACTGCTGTACAAACACCTCAATAGCCTACGAAACGTGGAGCGACGAATTCCATCACTCAGGACGGTCGATGGCCCAACAAGAACGGCTGTGGAAGCAGCAAACACACTGCGATTGTAATATGCCCCCACGTTTCAGTGGGTCTTGCCATCAAGCGTTTTTCCAAACTTTGTCGTGTCCTCGCCAGAACTAACCCACATCACTTTCACCGCGAAGGCTGTATTGTAATGGTGATGTCTCCATGCAAACCCACCTCGCTGGATGTTTATACCATTCGTGCAGAGGAACTGGAAGCAACAGCAAGCCAACTGGTAGGATTTTTATCTCAGTTTTTCCAAAGCTACTTAGACCAGAACCAAGTTCCCGCCATGTGAAAGCTTGGAATAATAACCTCGATTCACATAGGTGGAAGCAGTACGGAGCCCTCCAAGTACTGTCCAGTATGCCTTCTTCCGATACTCTTCAAGGTCATGGAATCCATAGTTGCCGGCGCACTGGTGTGTTATCTGGAAAACTGTAACAACATCACGCCCGAGCAGCACGGCTCCCGTCGACGGCAAGCATGTACAACATATGTATTAATCGCACGAGTCAGCTGAAGCTGAAGAAAGCGTTGATGTAGTTCACTTAGACTTTTCAAAGGCTTTTGATCGTCTAGACTATCAGACACAGCTCTCCAAGTTCCAGCATTACGGGAACGGTGACCCAATTCTTAGCTGAATTGCCCGCTTTCTACTTCAATGGCAATTAGTGGTCAGAGTTCGTAGCTCTTTAGCAGACTCCATACAAGTCAAGTGAGGTGTGACGCAGTTCCAGGTTCATGTTTGTTTTTGGTGTTTATTAATGACCTTGCACAGGGAAACGCTTCAAACTTCCCAATGTTTGCCATCGGTAACAATATTTGTCGCAGGATTCAGGTGAATGCCGATCAGCAGCTGCTTTAGATAGACCAAGACACGGTGGATCAATGTTCAAACTAAAATTTGCAGCAATTCAACATGTGTAGATGCAAGCTACTTTCCATCCGACATCACAGCAGATATTCATAGCGGCTCGGAACGAATGTACTGCGACAACCAAATGTCGAACTTGACTTGGATGTCCTGGTTCAAGAGACTTAGGTTGCTCCAGACAATCCGAAAAGGCCTCGAAGGCTGGAAACCAACACGTCGGGCTGTTGAGGCGGGCGTTTGGACAAATAAACAGCTCGATATTTCGACAAATGCTCAGTGCATAAGTTCGCCCACATGTCGAATACGCAAGTCAAACCTGGCGTTTATGGCTGAAACCCGACCTTAATGCACTGGAGTAGCCACAACGCCGGGCATCTAAGAACGTAATTGGAATGCGTAATCTTTCCTGCCAGGAGAGGCTGCAACGATTGGGATTGTTCAGTGGAAGCTATCGCAGACTACGAGGTGACCTGATTATGGCATACTTGATTCTGCGAGACCCACATAATGTGTGCCGCCCTTTACTGCAACTCAGCAGCAATACAAATCTGAGAAGCCACTCATTAAAACTCGCTGTACAGTATAGCCGTCTGGATTGCGGCAGAAATTTCTTTTCCATTCGTGTCTGTTACACGTGGAATGCTCTCCCAGAATCGGTCGTCTCTGCACCGACACTAACAGTATTTAAAAGACGGTTGGATGATGCACTCATCCACTTATACTTCGTTACTTAACAGTACGTCTCCATCCCACTCCTGGAGTGTTTTTAGGTTTATTTGAGATTCAGCATCATCATCATACACGTTAGCTAGAGGTGGGGAACACCTCAGCTGCTGTGCCGCAATACACAGAAAAAAGGAGAGAAAAAAAGAATTCAGCTGAGGCAAACCGGCCAAGCTACCGGTAACGGATGGGCATCGTTCCGGTAAGCTACCAGCCGGCTACTATGCATTAAAAAAATTACTATGCAAAATTATATAAGGTTAAACGATGAGATCGTGGTTGGAGGGGAGGATAAGAGGGATGGGGTGGGACAAAGAAACTCACAGCACGAACGCCACTGAGGTCAGCTCCTAGCCATATCAGCAAGTATGTCCAACCAAACGTGTTCATCGTCTTTCGGACCCCAACCAGGGAGCCGAGACGCTCCAACCGAGGCCAGCTCCGAAGTGAGGGCCTTCATTCCTCTGGACCAAGTCATCGCTTGGCCACCCCTCCTCTTCTTCCATCCACACCCCCGGCGCGCAAACAACACACGTCGCTGGAGTCGGTGGGCTGGCATGCGTAACACGTGGCCGAGCCATCGGAGCCTGGTGCGTGAAATAACGGTGCTGAGCGGTTCATTTCCTTTTCGTGTGCCATAAACAAGGCGTCGGACACGATCGTTGCTCACGCGATGTTCCCACCAGATGTGAGCTAAATTGCGAAGGCACCGGTGGTCGAACGTAACTAGCCTCTTCAGGTCCGCTGCTTTAAGCGGCCAGGTTTTACAACCGTACAATAGGGTCGAACGTACCGCTGCATTGTACACTCTACCCTTCAGGGCAAGAGTGATGTCGTGCCGGCGCCATAAGTGGCGAAGGTTAGCAAAAGCGCCCCGAGCTTTTGCTATACGATTCGTGATTTCATCTTCAATCCCACGGACGCTGGTACAACTTCCCAGGTAGTTGAATTTTTGAACGACTTCTAGCTGATCCCCACCAAGGGTCAGCGTAGGAAGAGGTCCAGACCAATCTTGGAGAAATGCTTTGCACTTCGAGGGTGAGAAGCAAAGCCCGAAGTGACGGACAGCTAGTGTTAATCTGTCCAGTGCCGCTTGGCACGTTTGTGAGCTGTCACAGATAAGGGCAATAGCATCAGCATACTCTAAGTCAAGAAGTGGTTCTGTTTGGAGTAGCTCCACACCTTCTAAGTCGTGTCCTGTAAACGCGATTTCCATGACTTCGTCAACAGCGAAGTTGAAGAGGAAAGGTGACAGCGGGCATCCTTGTCTCACGCCGCTGGCGATATTAAAGGGCGACGACAACTTGCCGTAAGCCCTCACTCTGCCCGAGCTAGGTGCATCCAATGCTCGGATAATATTTCTGTATTTTTCAGGGACACCTTTCCTGAGTAAACAGTCCCAAAGTGCATGTCTATCCACAGAATCGAAGGCACGTTTGATATCGAGGAACACGACAACGGTGGGCCGCCAGTATATGTGACGGTGCTCCAACAACTGACGCAAGGTGAAGATGTGGTCAATGCAGCTACGACCTCGACGAAATCCAGCTTGTTCTTCACGTATCTGGCTTTCACGAGTGCCAGTCAGTCTGTGAAGGATGACAGAGGCAAGCAATTTGGAGGCGATGGAGATCAGACTGATTCCTCTATGGCTGCCGCATTCCGATCGTGAGCCTCCCTTGAAAATTGGGACTATGACGGAGATTCTCCAACCGGTTGGGACAGTTTCCTGCTCCTACAGTTTGACTAGTAACTCGTGTAAATCATCCACAAGAGCAGGCCCCCCGAATTTGAAGAGGGCTGGAAGAGGATCATCAATTCCCGCGGCTTTGTTCAACTTCAGCAGTTCGATCTCACGTTCGAGTTCTAAGCGAGAGGGTGGATCCAAAGGGACAGCCCACGGAGCGGGGCGATCAGTGGCCGGCGAGAAATCTAACCATTCCGACTGATTAAATTGCTTTTCAAAGTGCTCTGCCCAACGCTCTAAGCGTTTTGATAAGTTGTGGATAGGCTGTCCACTCTCGTCACAAATTGTTTCACTGACACCAGGTCTCCTGCTGCCCGTTTCCCGTATCAGACGGAATAACTTGCGATGGTTACCAAGGGAAGCGGCCATTTCCATCTCTGATGCACGATGAGACCACCAGGATTCGCGGTCTCTCTTCTGGCTAGCACGGAGTCTTGCCCGGAACTCTTTGCGACTTTTGTTGCGTTCGCTTCCAGCCGGAATATGCCGGCGAGCATCTATAAGTTCCAGAGACCGAGAAGAGACCCAATGTCCATGTTGGTGATTAGACATACCACATGAGGATTACCCTGCTGCTAGTAAGGTCTGGTGAACATGAGACCAGTGAGATTAACTGTGGATGTTGTAAAGCTACGCGAATTGCAAAACTACTGCAAGCAAACGAGGTGTCTTTCTTTTCATATTTGAAACGCTAACTGTTTTGTTGTTGTTATTATTATTATTATTATTAGTAGTAGTATTAGTATTATTATTTCGATATCCCCACCAACTATATAACGGAGCACGTAAAGCAGCGCTTATTTACCGGAATAAATTCACTTTTTATTGTTCAGTACAACTTTTCCCTTTTCTTTATCCATTTGTACATTTTTACACCTTTGAAGATATCAGTTTACTACCCCCGCACCTGATAAGCTAATGTGCTGCAAATGCACACTTTCCGGTGTATAAACTTTAATTGAATAATACCCACCATCGCTGAACTTCCTGCATGTAGTCCAATCAGAGTGGTATAACCCCGAACTGTGTAATCGTTAAAACCTTTTGGCTTGCTTATAGGGCGCAGCAAATTGACATGACAACACAATTCAAGCTGCTGACAGCGTCAACTATCCTATTTGCGTACGGTCGTGAAAAGCCCTGAAGTAGATTAGGGGCATTTGATCGTACCATTCACCATGTGCAATTCCTATGAAGCAAAGCTATGCTTTCGATAAGCAACTCATGCTCGTTCAGTACAGAATAACTTTGCGAACTCGGCGTATAACAACATTTCGCAGCAGATCTGTTCTAAATTCATGGGTGCGCTTTCATTGGGTGGTCAGAGAGTCTACCGGTGTCATGTTTGCCAAACAAACTTTCCAAGGAATCACGGGCAATGCTAGTCTTCAGCAAAGCAAAGATTCCCATTACATTAATATGAATCAATATCAGAAATCAATTCAGGGTGCAGACTTATTTTCGGTAAACTCTCATCGGACCCAAAGGTTTACATAACACTGATTGTGGGGAAAGCGTCAACTCCGGCTGGGATTTAATTCTGGACTGTTTGAATGATCAAAATCGATAACTTGAGACAGAGATAGAGATGGTGAACCAAGTAAACTAAATACACATACATACGCAAGGCTCAGTAGTCAAAAGCAATTAAGTAGGTAAGATAACAACCAAATAACTAAGTAACAGTGTCCGTTGACCAAGGTAATTGTATAAGGCCGTATGAATCGTTTTTGTACACAGAATTCCGGCTTCAGATGGTGAATGTAGATAGCCTCCTCGATGGATAAGAGCTGTTTGCGGAATCCTTGGGAGAAGTGTTCAGGTAGTGAGTAAATGACTTTGAAGTCATTATCTGAAGCCGTATGGCCACATTCAAGGAAGTGCGACATAATTGAGCTGTCTGAAAACCTCATTTGGCCTTTGTAAAACCATGCCGGGATGTGTTCATGAATCCTCTGATAGGCGCCTCGTTATGCGACCCATCTATGGTGCACCACAGGCGCATGAGTACTGATAAACGATCATTGAACTGGTCAATGACGGTAATCTGTCTCTCAAGTGTTTTGTATGCAACGGCTTATTGTGAAAAACGATTCTCAGGCGGGCCGCGAAATAAGTTTTCTCGACAGCATCTTTCAGGCGTATGGATAACATATCAGCTGCAGAGTCACCCTTAAAGGGTATATGTTTAGAAAGTTCTTTCTTAAGGGTAATGCTCCTAGGTGGCTTTCGGTTGCGTTCCTTCAAATGTTTCATGATAAATTTATCAGGATAGCCATTTTCACTGAGGGAGTCGTTGATTCTCTGTAGTTCTTCGTTGACGGTATCCGGTGCACAAATAATGCGCGCCCTGAAGGCGAAAGATCTGCTTAAACTCCTCTTATGCTGTAGTGGTACTGCGCTATGGAATTTAGTGTACTGCCCAGTCCACTTGTGCTTTCTGTGTACCTTGCTGCTGCATTATCCGTCCGAGTTACGGATAACCTCTACATCCAAGAAAGGTAACCCGTTTCCGAGTTCGTGTTCACAAGTGAAACGGAGATTCTCGTGGGCATCATTGAAAACTTTCAACAACTGTTCCGCATGCTTTTCGGATTTGAAAAGTACGAAGGTGTCGTCAACGTACCGTACGTACATTTCGGTTTCTCGGATGTGCGTTGCAAGTGGGTCATGTTCCAATTTCGCCATGGAAATATCAGCCAGCAGCGGCACCAAAGGAGGTCCCATGGGCACTCCGTCAATCTGACGGTACATTTCACCATTGAACGTGAACTGCACATTTTACATGCAACGAAGTAGCACCTCATTTAGCAAATTATCCCGGAATGGTTACGTATACAAGCAGTTGCCGAGCAAACTAGCATACATAATCCACGGTTTCGAGCAGTGGAATGTTTGTGAACAGCGACTGGGCATCGAATGATATCATCCTTTTGTTAACAAGATTGCTTTCAGATATTCTCTCAATGAATTCGAACGTGTCTGTCACGCAGTAAGTACAAACCAAATTCCGTAACGGCTGCAGCTTCGCCACCATCCACTGAGACATCAAATGCTGAGGTGAACCCACCATGTCCAAGATTGGGCGCATTGGGGCGCTTTCCTTGTGAATTTTAGGCAGGCCATATAATCTCGGTAGGTGTCCACCTGAAGGCTTCAGCTTTTCGAATTCGCTCTTTGTGATAAGTTTGGCTTGCATCATTCAGGTGGATGCAGTTGAGTTAGTCTTGGGCGAGTCAGCATACAGATTAAATTTCATGTGGGGATTTTCCAAGCTATCTGGAAAACTGTAACATCATCACTTCTGAGCAGCACGGTTTCCATCGACAGAGGTCATGTACAACTAAATTACTAATTGCACACAGTAGTTGGACCGAGGCAGCTGACGCTGGAGAAGGTGTTGATGTGATCTACCTAGATTTTTCCAAGGCTTTCGATCGTCTAGACCACCGGATACTACTCTCCAAGCTGCAGTATTACGGGATCGGCAACCCTCTTTTAAGCTGGATCGCCAACTTTCTACTTCAACAGCAATTAGTGGTCAGAGTTCGGAGCTCTTTATCGGACCCCATACAAGTCGAGTGTGGTGTGCCGCAAGACTCAGTTCTAGGTCCACGTTTGTTTTTGGTGTTTATTAATGACCTTGCACAGGGAATCGCTTCAAACTTTCTAATGTTTACCGACGATATCAAGATCTGGCGCAGGATCCAGGCGAACGCCGACCAACACGTGCTTCAGAGTGACCTAGCTCCGGTGTATCAATGGTCTACCCAATACCCACTGCATTTTAACGTCAGTAAAAGTAAGGTGCTCTCCATACGACATCAGAGCAGCTACGCATACATGCTGGGAAGGAATATACTGCAGCAATCAACTCTCGAACGTGACCTCGGTGTCCTGGTTCAAGATCACTTCGGTTGCTCCAGGCAATCCGAACCGGCCTCGAACACCGGGAACCAACACGACGGGATGTTGCGACGGGCGTTTAAACAAATAAACAGCTCGATATTTCGACAAATGCGTAGTGTCCATGTTCGCTCACATGACAAATATGAAATTCAAACCTGGCGTCTATGGCTGAAACAAGAATTTCGGGTTCATTGGAGTACCGGCCGTGTGTATTGGATTACGACGGGCAATCTCATTAGTGGCGGCGGTTGACTTGGAAGTCAATGGCTGCCAATACGGTCACTGGGACCGTCACCGAAGTGGAGGGTTTCGGTGTGGCTCTCTCCTATCCCTGACATCCAAGACAAACGCCGCCACTAATGTGACTGCGCGTCGCAATCCAAGCCACACTGCGGGTGCTCCAAAAAACCCGAAAATCTACTTCTAAGCTCTGTGTCAAACACTGCTGTCGGAACTCAATGGCCTAGTGATCATGGCGATAGCCACCAAGCACTATGCGCCGAGTTCCACTCCTAGCTCTGGCTGAAACGGGACTTTAATGCACTGGATCTGCCACATATTCTGGCATCTAAGAGCTTAATTGGAGTGCGTAATCTTTCCTGTCAGGTGGGCTGCAACCATTGGGGTGTACAGTGGAAGCCATCGCAGACTACGAGGCGATCTGATTATGGCTTACTTGATTCCGCGAGACCCACATTAGGTGTGCCGCCCTTTACTGCAACTCAGCAGCAATACAAACCTAATGGGGCCACACATTAAAACTCGCAGAACAATATAGTCGTCTGGAGTGCCGCAGAAATTTCTTTTCCATCCGTGTCTGTCAACCGTGGAATGCTCTCCCAGAATTGGTGGTCTCTTCACCGACACTAAGAGTGTTTAAAAGATGGTTGGATGATTCACTCATCCACTTACACTTTGTCACTTAACACTACGTCTTCATCCTACACCTGGAGTATATCATGGAATTATTTGTTGTTAACTGTGGGTGCTGTGAATCTAATAGGATCGCAGGACTACAGCGGAGCGATCGACAAGTCCTCATTTTCATATTTAAATTATTAACTATTTTACCATCCTTATCATCATTATTGTTATGCTGATATCCCCACCCAGTATCCACCGGGACTTGTAAAGCAACGCTTCTTAACCCGTATAAATTCATTGTTCATTGTTCAAACTACATTGCGAGCGTATTTTCTTTACTGCTACCGGAACCGGAATGACAACTAACACTAATATTGCCCGGCTGTGCAGCAAATTTAAATAATGTGATCAATGATAATCTTCACCAGACTCGTTAATCTACAGAACATCAACCGTAAGCTGTAGCTGATTACAGTGAGCTGTCATCCACAGTGACATAGAATGACGTTCTTCTGAGCGTATGGGAGAAAGAGCGTTAGCGAAAGTCACTCATTTTGCCCCCAAAAAAACTCGATAACATACGGACTCATCCTTGAACGACATATTTGCTCTACGAGACCCATAAACAGCCTATATGCTCTCCGCGCATTACCCCGTGGTCGTTTTTCGCCAATCTCCATGCTGATAGGTTTTATTCAGCAAGACAACACATTAGTAATCAATAATTGAAAGCTGTACCTTCAAATCGTGACTGAACATTTTGGATATGACCACGCTAAATTCAGGTTACCAGACCATCCCCATCTTTACACAGATAACTCCCACGCAACCAAAACGTTCACCTACTCTCTGAAAGTAAAAAACGCACCACTGAAACGGATCGATTGAAAACACTTTCAAAGCGAAAAGTAATGGAGTTGGCAGCTCATCAGTAGTTCAGTCATCATATCTAAGTGGATGAACGGAATTAATTGCCAGCGAATTAACCAACCTGTCGTATAACCTGAAACAGTCTGAATTCCTTCAGAACCAGTCTTCAACACCACCTGGCTGGCTTGCCGAACAACCTCCTCGTAGTGCCAGCTGGGTGGTTTGGGATTTTCCCGTTCCAGCAAATGGTTCGATGGCAGTGTTCCAGGACGTTGTGCGTTCTCGCCTAGCAACCGTTCTCACTATAAAAAGTCACATATGTCCGTTTAACAACACTGTGATGTGGCGGACGTAACTCGTCACTAAATAAAGTCAGTGCCCCTTGCTTCCTCCTAGTGAAGCATTGTATTCCAGCAAGTTTGTGCTGTAATTCTGGGGAGCATTGGGCCCCTGTTTAACAAAGGAACAAACGAAAGGCCTATGAATTGAGCAATCAGTCAGCGGCTCCCAATGGGCGCGATTCCCTGAATTCGCTCCGCTGCCTTGCGGGTAGGCTACTCAGCCAAAGGCTCGGGGTGGTGTCCTCTATGTCAACACCCTACTTCGGCTTGGGTATCTCGCTATCTGACGAAACCATGGACGTTGATGTGTTGTGTTAGGTTTTCTTTTACTATTTCTGTACCTTCTTTTGAGTTCCATGGTTTCCGATGGCTCAATGTCCATTCATAGACTGTTGCTATATATATATATATATATATATATATATATATATATATATATATAGCAACAGTCTATGAATGGACATTGAGCCATCGGAAACCATATATATATATATATATATATATATATATATATATATATATATATATATACTTCATCATCAACTTACTACTTAGCCTTGCATGTTGCCCTCACACCGTTGTAATGATTGGCAAAGTTTATATGGACGACCGCATTCATTACAAAGCTGTGGAATCGATGATCTTGTTTGCGAAATTAACTTTTTCCATCAACGACATCTTAGTGTGAGCGTTTGCTAAACCATATCCAGCCTAAGTGAGGTTCAATATGGAATGCCGTAGATCTCAGTAATGGGCCTACGTCTATTCTTGATGTATTTAAATAACCTTGCGCTGGCTACCAGCCAAAAATTCCAAGTCTCCTTTGATATTCCGAAAGAGCCAACAAGAACCACGTTTTAACAGTATGGTTTTAATTTAGTTATTTTTGTTTTCACCCTCTGTTTACATACATTCCGTGGGATGGCTAGGTTGTGTACAAAGACAATCAATCATCTCAAGACATAACAGTGGGTGACCACACCTAGCACAGCAGCATTGTTTCGACAGGGTCTGTGAGTGGACGATCGAACACCTGCATCATTTCGGAGGGGATAAGTGCCCTAAAGAGTACGGGTTAGGGGACAGACTTGTACTGCACGCTTACCTTGAATGTGATCTAACAATGCTGATGTATTCACCTCAGACGGAGAAAGCATCGAAAAGCTCACACAACACTTCGTGTCTGTTGCGCTGATCATTCGGATTGTTTGATTTCAATTATTTGCAGATAGATGTTCTAGACGATGCGAGACCCGTGTATCGGCCGTATCGAGTGAGTGCATGATTGTGCAGAACATTGATCACATATGGATCAAGAAAATTAAAACACTGATCAGATAATTTAGTCTGGAAAGACAGAAATGACACCAAGCGATTGCCTGAAAGGAATTGATGTTAGCTGACCCTGAACCATTCTTTCACATGCGTTATTTCAAAGCAGCTAATTCACATAATAGTTTATGGTGACGAAGCAGGTACTGGGTCATTTAAGAAACCTGGACCCTGTTTGTAGGCTTGGTATATTGCTATTGAACAACCGACTAATTTGCTCACTTAGGAACTTGTTGACGCGTTTGCGAATCTCATGCTCACGAATTATTTTAACGTCTGACTGTAAAAAAACCCACTCCGAACGGGAAGCAAGAACATCACCGCGCTGGACGAGCTGTATTGCAAAACTGACAAACCTGACCAACCGAGATGCAAAAG
Organism: Dicrocoelium dendriticum; assembly: GCA_944474145.2. Lineage (NCBI taxonomy): Eukaryota > Metazoa > Platyhelminthes > Trematoda > Plagiorchiida > Dicrocoeliidae > Dicrocoelium > Dicrocoelium dendriticum. The sequence goes on from OX104071.1 coordinate 3,231,754, forward strand.
GAACAATAGATAAATACGCCAACCACATGCAAGGACATAGTCATGAATGGTGAGCTGTCTAGATCCGCTGTCGTGCGTGTGTCCAAAGCAATCACGTGACGGGCCAGTCACGTAGGTCAAACTATCTAGCTGTGAGCGACTAAGTGTGAGCCCTTTGGACAGAACTGAATAGCACGCAACGTTTGATCGATATGCTTTACATCTTGGGTTCACCTTGAGTCTCTGCACTGGCGCTCTGATTCGCCTTGAGTATCTTGGAGCTGTTGTTACGTCTTCTGTTTGGACGACAGGCTCTTCCGATGGGGTAATTTCATACGTATTCAGCAAGATGTCCAGTGGTAGTGAAGCTTCCTGCTTTTGGGACGTCACTTGCACTTCAAAACGGTGTCTAATATGTATACGTAGAAATTCGTCACATCTAGACTCATTCAGACAGCTGTCACATGCCCGGAAAAGCACTGTACGCGCGTTTCATCCTTTCGGGAATCGTCAGCAGTGCGCATTCCATCGGACCCTGGTAGGGCTCGAATCCGCAACTCGACTGTTGCCAGTCCGTGGTTGAGAACACTGACCTACGGGGGACGGCAACGACCATCGTAAATAAGTTACTAAATGTGATATAGCGCCGCTCACTATCCACTGACTTACACGTTACTGCCGTGCAGAGGACAGGGTAGCCCCATCACCAAGCGACGAGCTTACCAAACTTAAGCCGCCAGTTAGCTTATGGCATTAAAAGCAGTTGGGTCTGCGTTCTGATTACAGCAGAGCAGTAGGGGAGTTGAATGGTATAGGTTGAAATTCGTCACATCTAGGCTCACTCAGAGATCCGTCACACGCCCGGATGTGACGAATTGCTACCTATCCTATTCAACTCCCCCTACTGCTCTGCTGGAGCCTAATATGGTTTACATGTCTAGTCCGCATGATGGAACCCACTGGTATTTTGCATACCCTTGAAATCCGTTCAACGACACGAACAGGAACCCAGGATGATCTTTCGTCAAGAAAATTCTTTGCATACACACTATCACCAGGTAGGAAATGTAAGCGACAGATTCGCTTGGGGCTCAAGTGACTCGTAAAAACTCCCGGGACCAAGCAAGAAAGGAAGCCGAGACGTTGAGGATATATATATATATATATTTATATTTATATATATATTTATATCACAATCTGCGTACAGATAGTGTGCCATCGGCACCATGACGAAATAGGAAAACAGGGTTAGAGTAAAAGAAGAAAGAAAACAAACCATTTTGGTCCACTTTTTCCACTAACAGATTTTGCGTTTTCTTTGATGTATTTTTATTGGGAAGGGAAGGGGAATCAGCGTAACAAGCAGAAACACACACCCGCCACTTAGTCCGGTTTCGAAGCATGACTTCCAGGTTTTCTAACCAATTTCTCACAGCATCCTTGGAACGTCACCCAGGTAGTCGGGAAGAAGCAACCGTGGCAAGCTCTTTTGTCAGCTTTTGCATCCTGTTTCTCCACTTTGTAGGCTGTCCACCACACCGATTCCTCCAAGTCTGTCCACCTACCACAAACAGTGTTCCAGGAAGTGGTGGGTTTTCGTTTGGTAAGCGTTCTCCCTATAAAAAGTCCCATATGTCTGGTTAACAACTCTGTGACGTGGCGGATGTGACTCGCCACTAAATAAAGTCACTTAGGCTAAACAAAGACGAAACCGTCGATCATGGACTGCAGGGATGGGAGAGAGCCACACCGAAACCCTCCACTTCGGTGACGGTCCCAGTGACCGTATTGGCAGAGGCTGACTGCAAATTCAACCGAGGCCACGATGGAGGTTGCGCGTCACAATCCAAGACACACGGCGGGTGCTCCAAAAAACCCGAAAATCTACTTCTAACTGCTGTGTCAAACATTGCTCTCGGAGCTCAATGGCCTAGTGATCATGGCGATAGCCGCCAAGCACTATGCGCCGAGTTCCAATCCCAGCTCGGCTATCTCTACCAGATGAATCTAAACAAAGACGAAACCGTCGGTCGTGGAGTGCAGGGATGGGAGAGAGCCACACCGAAAGTCACTGCTCCTTGCCTCTATCTGAGCGGCATTGTAATTCAATGGTGTGTTGGGCCCCTTGTCCTATGCGGTCCTAATGGCGTATGAACCACTTGTTTGGTCACCAGATTCCAACGGGTTAACTACGGTACCATTAAGCAAAGTAGAACTCAGCTACATACTTACATACCTTAACAGTGCCCATTCAGTCCTGAAACATCCGGGTCTTCGAACAGTAAATGAAACAGCGTCACCGCGCTCCCTACCTTACAACAAGGCCATACAGCAAAGATTCCAAGAGAGGAACACAAGGGTTCTTTTTAAGGTTTCTGAAACCTTATCCCATTGGTCCACCGTACGTCGCACAGGAAGATCCAAGATGTCCTTTCGATCAACTGGAATGACGTTAACGCGGCTCGGTGAGGATTTGAGCTACAGTACCGAGGGTTGGTGCTCGGTTGCTTCATCCTTGTTAATTCTAGTTGTCCGGTCTAGTAGAGTTTGGTTAACCAGATGTTTCGAGTGGTGTCTGCTTTTCGTTGCCATGAGTACTGTTTATCTCTCGTAGGTACGGCCAGCTTTCGCTCGGCGTTCTACCAAAGTTGGAGAAGACAATGGGGATGGGGATGTGTCTGATTGCAGTTCAGGGGAAGCGGATTGTGGAGCATTTCTTTGCTTAGGAGCCGCTACGCTTCCGTGGGGCATACTCCCTTGCATTGAAGTAATCTTATCGTTTATCCTCTGCTCGGCTTCTGCGGTTAACCGGTCGCACTACTGAACTAGGATAAGCAAGCCCTTAACGAGTGGGATGGTGGAGCAAGGAGTACAGAACCAAAGTGCATCCTGGGAGTGATTTCGTTCTCGTGCTGGTGGTTGGAACCTATTTACACATTTCGGATGATACCATTTCAAACAGTGCAAGCAAGCCAGACCTATTGTAACTAATGGATGACCTGCTCTTAACCTGCAAACGCCTTTCGCTTGGAGGATTTTCGGATTCGCATTTCTGCCATTCAACGTCGTGTCATTACCTGACCCAGTGGGTTGGTTAGAGTTCTGCTCTTTTCCAGCTTTGTAAGCTGGGCACATTGGTCAGTCGAGCGTTGTGGTTGCAAAGTCAAATGAGCGGTTGGCGTGCTCGCGCCGTCCTTGTGGTGGGTTATGCAGACGCACTGGCTGACAAGATCATAAGGAATGGCGAGGGACTCTCACCTGCTAACTGAACCTGAACACGGCGCTGAACACAGATTGCGTGATCACAAATTCTGTCACAGCTGCGTTGAGAAACGCCGGATTGAAATAAGCTTAGGCTTTTCGGACTGCCTCGCGAATTCTGTATCGAATGGTGTCACACAGAAAGGCAATCGGGTCACTGTGCTTGAGTTGTCCGCTTACGCTTAAGCACAGATGCCAGTGAAAACGGTTAGTTACAGCACGAACTTTAATCGTAGAAAATAATTACACGTATGATGGATCACAGTGTATGGCCGCTAAATCCGGTTTGAATGAGCGTACAGTGCCAATGCTGCGAGCAACTGGAGAGTGGATAGAGAGGAATAATATGGTTCCTAATAAGCGGCAAGCGCCATACACCCTAGAGCTTTACATTGAAGGACAGAAAATACAGCTGGAGATCGATACAGAAGCATCTTTGAAAATAATTGGCTAAAGTGTTGTATAATCACTGCCACACTTATCCGTTTGCAGTTCCTTTCTTGCTACGTGCACTGACGAACCAATACGTGTTTTTGGCAAATGCTTCGTAAAGGCACAATTTGGCGACAGGATAGAAAATTTTCCAGTATATTCGATCAATAGGAAGAGACTGGATACATGCCTTCCACAATGCGTTGGATGTGCTAAAACAGTCACTAAGATCTCAGGACTCGGAGCCTTGCTAAGACAACATTCCCCTCCTTTTGCCGACGAACTAAGGAAATTGGAAGGGCTACAGGTTACGAAAAGATTAAAGGAAGGCGCTGGGCCGAAATTCATCAAAGCGCGCACACTGCTATACTCTATGAGGAATAAACTCGAAGCAGGATTATATCGCTCACAAACTCAGTGTACTTCTGTACACTTTTCTAACTGGGGAGCACCAATTGTGCCTGTGACCAAACCTGACGCCTCGGTACCGATTTGTGTTGATGATAAAATGTCTGTTACTCAATCCTCCATGCTAGACAGGTGTCTGTTGCCCCGCATTGCTGATTTGTACGCTACATTGGCAGGTGGTGTGATATCTACCAAACATGATCTCAGTCATGCGTACTCGCAGATAGAGCTCGACGAACCGTCGAGGAAACTTACTACGACTGCCACACACATCTGGGACTATTCCAATATACTCGCTTGACTTTCGGCATAAGGTTTGATCCTGGGATCTTCCAGAGTATTATTGACGACCTAGTAAAGGATACACCCTTTGTCTGTGCCTATCTGGATGATATTCTTATTTCCGGACGCTTTAACACAGAACATCTTCGTACACTCGCTGTCGTACTCGAGCGTCTGGAACGGAACGGATTTAGGCTGAGAAAATCCAAATGTGACTAAATTTCTTCTTCCTTGTTTTACCTTGGATACCAGCTTGGTAAACGCGGGTTACATATTCTAAATGACAACGTGAAACCAATTTTAGAAAGTCTCGAGCAGTAGAACATTGATGAACGTCGTTCGTTCTCAGGCATGCTGTCCCATTATCGCCGATTTTTGCAGAAGGCATCTACGGTATTGTCTCCACTAAATGAACTGTTGCACAAAAATGTACCATGGCGTTGTGGTTCCAGTCAGCGGGATGCATTCAAAAGGCTAAGCAGGCTACTACTTAACCACCAACGTTAGTACATTATGATTCCCATAAGCCACTCATGCTTTATAATGTGACGCGTCTCCTTGTGGATTCGGGGTTGTCCTGTGCCACCGCATAAACGACGGTTCTTTTCGTCCCATAGCATTGGCATTTCGCACCCTACAAACTGCAGAGAAAAACTACTCACAACTTGATAGGGAAGCCTTGGCCGTAATCTTCGGAGTAAAGAATTTTCACCAATACTCATGGGGGAATTTCTTCGTGCTGTACACGTATCACAAACCCCTACTATTGTTACTGGGAGAAACTAGGGGCATTCAACAAATGGCATCACCCAGAATGCAGCAATCGGCTGTAACCTTGAGTGCTTACATTTACAAGGTTGTTTACATTAGGGGTGTCAACAACCACACAGGCGATGCGCTGAGCCGCCTGTCAATAACTGAATCTACACAGGAAAATGACCTTCTGTTTGGACTAGTTAATTTAATGCAAAATCTAGACACAACGCTGATACGAATTGCAACAATCCGTCAGTGGAGAGACCGAGACCAGAGACTGTCAGTGGTGAAATGATTTTAGTCGCTAGGTTAGCGCTCTGAAGGAACAGCCGTTCATGATTCGCAGGAACGAACTGAGCCTATTCGATGGCTGTGTTGTTTGGGGCTCTCGGCTGGTCCCTCCTGTGAATGCGCGTTCACTGATCCTCAAGGAACTATATGATGCTCATCCAGGTGTGGCAAGAATTATAGCCTTAGCAAATGTGTACTGTTGATGGCCCAAGATCGACTCAGACATAGAAAACTCACTGAGGAATTGCGACGTTTGTCAGGCTCATCAATGGAAAATTGCACCCGTTCCAGTGCACCTTTAGCGTTGGCTCGACAAACCGTGGCAGCGGATTCACGCTGACTACTTCGGACCGATCAATGGGACAATGTTCCTTTTACTGATTGATGCACATTCTAAGTGGGTCGATGTACACCCAGTTGCTCAAGCGACATCGGAAGTCACAAGTAAGACAATGCGCTCTTCATTTGCTACGTTTTGGCATTCCAGAAACTTTATGCACACACAACGGTTCACCTTTTTTGTTATCGCTGACTTTAATAAATTCGTCACCAATAATGGAATCTAGCACATTAAATCGGCCGCATATCACCCAACATCAAACGCACTAGCAGAACGTGCCGTACAAATGGTAAAACAAGGCCTGCAAAAGCAGTGAACGGGAACGTTACAAACGAAACTGGATCGCTTTCTATTCGCCTACCGTTCGACGCCCACCGAGACTACCGGTAAATCCACGACGGAATCGATATTCGGCTGAAATCTTAGGACAAGGCTTCACTTGTTGTTCCTCAACTCGCGCGCAGGAGTAGAGCAGCGACAGAAAAATTATGTGTCCCCAAACGAGTCAAAGACCGAAGTCACATTCCAGAAACATCCGTCAGTTTACACCCGGTTACCGCATGAAAAATCTGGGCAGCCTGCAACCGTGATCGATGCAGCATGGACCAAATGTGACCTGCGGCTTCCGGACGGGCGAGCCATGTGCCAACACGCGGATCACGTACGCATACGAAGCATTGACTCACCAGCCAAAGCGCATCCTGACTCATATTCTGCTACAGAAACAGTGGCGGTGGAGGACGAATACACACCTACAAGTGAAACCCCACTTCGGCGGTCGAGTCGTGTACGCAAACCTGTAGGTCGTTTCCAAGCTGATGTGTGAAGATAGCCACAGCGGTGGGGGATGTCACATGCATCTTAACGATCGCTGACTACACACTCACTCTGATTGGTCCTTTACGCACGCACGAATATACCAATACCTATCTTCACATCTCGTAACTTGTACCTGGTCAGTTTCTGAGTTAAGTTTTCCCGTCCGTGCGCTGTCTTCTTTCTGGCTAAGGGCCGAGATACGTACTACTAGGAGTGAGGCGTGAAAATGGTAAGCTTCCAAGCGGTACCTTGGTACAAACAGACAACGTTTTTAAGTTGTAGACAAACATTAAGTCCAAGGTTGTTTGTAACCTGGTTGCAGCGTTTAATCAACGTGAACCTATTGTATCCCCCTAATGGATGCTGCTTCGTGTACAGTATGGGCGATTTCTATCAACTCGTCTCAGCTGGAGTTTGGTTGTTGTCTGCCATTTGTCTCGCATGGGCTATGCCTGATGCAGTGCATTCAAGCCGACTGTTTGGATTGTTTTCTGGGGAAAATGTTTCCCAGATTGATTGAACCAAGGATGACCGCAATTCAATGAGGCAATTTACGGTTTCTCCGTCGTGAGCTGTGTATCAACTCTGTAAGGCACACAACGTGCTTGATTTGTTTTTTAATCATCAAGGATTCACACCAAGTTATCAAATGGTAAGTTGTGAACCTCATCACAACATAGTCGATGATCATGAAAACACATCTATTACTGTAAGGTTTTGACAGCGAACCGCGTCGAAGCTCTCCACGACTCTCAGTGTTCGATGTTCGCATCTACTCAACCATTTAGAGCACCTGGATGGAAACAACTTTGTGTGCCTCTGAATAGAAAGCAGGCACCGATAAGCTCGAGTGAGCCGCACGAAATCCTTGTTGACTAAAACTACCGCCACGAACCTCGTTCACGGACAATGCTTTCTGGTTGAATGATCAAGTGCTTATTAGTTCCGGTCGATTAATTGTCACGACCGGAACCAGTGGGGCCAAACGTAGCAATCCGAACTGTCCGAAAGGCGCCATCCGTTTTACTGGCTTCAATACAGAGGACAGAAACGTTCTGAGTTCCACCCGTCCAGTCTACAGTGTGTTTCATCGTGCAGGCGGCCAAATGATAATGGATTCGGATATGGTAACTTAGGTCCGGATATCGAAGGACCTGACACAATTAAACTGTGGAAATATACGTGCTTCGATAAGCTCTTTTAATGCAAAGTCGAGCTGTTGGCTTAAACGCTTTTCTGAGGAAAATGCACAGAGAGCTCATTGGAGGATGATCACCCGTGGTGGACTGTTGTGATCATATTTAGGGTATTGGTGAGGTAGAGACCGGCATTCCACACACTGATTTCGATGATTTTCCAGCTGACGTCATACGAAATCCTTAAAATTTGTTCTCTTGGGCCAGTTGCTAAATGGAACGGATCGACTGATCAGTAAACAACCCAAATACCCGATCATTTTAGCATCGTTGCCGAAAACTAAATCGGACACAGAATCAGGGATGCTAGCCAACTGACAAACTGCCAGAACCTATGCAAGGCGTGTTAAATAAATTCGCCCAAAGGGAATCTGTTTTACCGCTTACCTGAATCTGCAATTGCGAATGGCCACATAAAGGCTGCATGCATGGAGGACAACGCGATACTTGGGTTGCTCTAACTGTCGACCTTACGAGGGTTATTTAATAGATTTGGTTTTGTCAACCTGAAGCATACCGCTTCATTGGTAGCAAGTAGCCGAGCCCGTGACCGATGGTGTAGTTGTGATGGCACTCGATAGAGGATTTCAAATGACTTGTGTTTATCAATGAGATGACTGGTGCAGATCAGATGATTATTTATGGCATTTAACTTAGTTTTGTCCCCTTGGGTAACGAGCGACTTTGGTAAAAGTTCTTTGATGCGCTTTTCCAAGTGCCTGGTCGTGCGCCCAATGTATTTAGCCCCACAGGAGCAGGTGAACCGGTAGATTACCATTGATTGGCTTTGATCAGGCATCCTGTCTTTGAATCTAGGAACCAAGAGCGAACTGCTTGTAAAAACGATACTTAGTTGAGCTGCGTTAAAGGTCTTTCGGCAAGTCTGTATCAGTCGTCGTGTGCATATCTCAGCCGGATTCAGTCACCTTTAAAGTGAAGTTGGAGAAATAGCTGCGTCTTCTCTACCGTTTGTACTGTTGATCTTAGGCTACTAGGATTTATGAGTCAATAAATTGTTCTGGATAACCGTTCTGGAGAAGCGTTTGCTTGATTCGCTTCATTTCCTCTTCAATTGTGTCCTCACTACAGATCTTCCGTGCACGATTGGCCAGCGTATGTACTAGTGTTCTTTTACGGCTAATTGGCACAAAACTCCGGAAGTGTGTGTATTGGCCTGTTCATTACGGATTTCTATATACTCCTATCTGAACTGATCCGTCTTCTCGGCGCTTTAAGTTTGCATCCAAGAAGTGCACTTGGTGATCAATTTCTTCTTTTTTTCTTTTGACCAAGTTCCAGTTGTAGCTAAGCGTTTAAACTGGGCACGTATATAGGTATTCTATCCAACTCTAACCATAATTGTTGCCTGTTTATTTTTACAGGTTAGTATGTGTAGGTGAGTTCATTATGGAGCCAGGTAAATACGAAGCAGTTATCAAGTGGCATTTCTTAAAGAGTCACATACCACATCATATCTATTGAGAACTGAAAGAGAAATATGGTGCTAGTGCAATATCATACGGCACTTTTAACATCTGGTGTCGCCAGTTTAAATGTTGTCAGACTTCCGTGGAGATAGTTTCCATTTCGAGTCGCTGTCTACTCCTATTGGTGATGGCGCCATGCACCAAGTGGAGACGGCTATTCTTCATTGTATTCATGTAGCCGTTGTCCAAATAACAAAAGATGCCAAGATTAGCGTGGGGTCTGTGGAACCTATAATCCATCGTTATTAGAAACATGTAAAATGTGTCAGACCGGTGGGTTTCCTGGCTGCTCATACCCTTCCAGAGGCAAGGAAGAGTCACATGTTCTCGAAGTCGAAATTGATCGTGTGTCAGAAAACCCAGCTTCCTTTCTTCAGCAAAGTAAATTCATAATGTGAAACATGAGTATATCGCTATGAACAAAAATCGAAGCCTAGTAAAAACAAAGGAACCGTGTTGATTCGTCGCCTCCAAAGTAAGCACGTGTCCGTTAACGTTCCAACAGTCTCTAGCGCTAAAATTCAACTTCAGATAATAGCTGAAAATAAGATTAATTCCCTTTATATAAAAGTCAAATGTCCCATTCCCAGCAGAAAACAATTATTTTACGCTATTTTATGGAACTTCTACTTTTAAAATGGTCCAGTATGCATCTTAGTAAGCGGACACAGTTTGATGTGTGAACGCAAGTAAGTGTGTTGTTGCGATCGATGAAAAATTGTTACAGCGGACGTTGTTGATGGATGAACTATTTTCCACACATGGAGGCGAACCACATAATAAGCATATATGCTGCGCACCCACAGCCAGTAATAAGAAATAACGGCCGAGAACAGCAATTTATCTCGTATATACAATATTTTAGAAACCGTTGTTTAAAACCAAATTAAAGTGATCTGGAGTATTCGAAGAAAAAGTAACGCCAAAAGCTGTTGTCCATATTCTAACTGTCAGGTATATTTGTTATCATACCAAGGATTTAATAACAAATTCCTTTTTGTATGTATTTGAAATACAGACTGGTGAAACACTGCCCAGATACGCTTACCGGTGAGATCCATCGGAAGCGCACATAGAAAGGATGCAAATGGCAAGTGAAACGAAGCGTTACCGACTACTTATGTGTTACACAAGTGGACAAGAATGGTGTGTAAAATATAAATAATTAACTACATTAATAAAACAGTGTATTGTCGCCTGCGGGAGACAGGTCCTTTTGGCATGGTCGTCAAGGTGTGCTCGTATAATTGAGAGAAAATTCAAACATTGTTTGATCACTGTCAAATGAAGGGGCAACAGTGTCACATGACGATGCAAAACACGTCTGGGTCGGCATGAGAAGTGAAGTGGAACCAGACACGAAGCATAGATAATAACCTGGTCAGATATGCTCAAAAAGCAGCCAACCGTTGATTGTTGGATGGACCCATATATTAACAGTCCTTCCAAATAAAGTGGTTCATCGTCTCGCTACGTGACAAACCTTTGTGATCGCATGGTAACAGGAGGATCAGAAAAATCCTCATAGATATTTGGAAAATGCTTGGTATGGGAAAGTATGTTTTGTAGGGATTTGGTACATCTGAATATAACCGCACAACAGACTTTTAAAATGCATCCGAAATGGGTTGTGCTGCGTGTGTGGTCAGCGCAAACTCTGAAGAAATCGGAGGGAGGCGTTCAGATGATTGAGTAGCCGGTTGCAAAGTTTGATGCCGCAGAATGATCCGGTCGCACAAGGCATGATTACGCCAAGCGACACACGTGGAACATACCAGATGTTAAATAAATATTTATTTACTCGTTCGATGTAACAAATGACTGCTCATATGAAGGGTATAGGTCAGTAGTTGCATAACATACATCCTTGTGTACGTAGACATTCTTTGCCATAAGATGTATTGGGCTCCGCCACAGATCATAATGCACATATTCTAGCGCTCAAGATGGCATAATTTGGCAAATATTGTCGTTATGATTTCCAGTTCCCAATCCTGTTCATGCATCTTGAACTCAGTGCTATTTGCCTGGCCAGCAACATCAATTCGGCTCGCACTCCGACTTTCCTCGTTTATTACTTTGTCACGTATGGCACGCTCCAGTGGATGCAATTCAGGGTGTTGATAGGGATGGAAAGAAATATAAGCGTTTTTACGTAAACAAAACTGTTCGCGTAAACTAGCGCCGTTTCAAATGAATAGCAAGTGCCAAATTGTCTAGATGTGGGAAATATGAGCTATTCGGAAGGTAGAAATGCAACTGTCTGAGAAATCCACCTGCCACTAATTTGCCATTTTCGGCGAAAATGTGCTGACTGTACAAATAAATGTAGACCATAGCAGCAGAAGAATGAGAATGACAAAAAATCGACTCGGAATGCATCATCGTTCATCTTCTTTGTGGATTTGAGAGCTGAAAACTTGGCTTGAAATACGAATGAGTAAATGCCAGATGGAAGCAAATAGAGAAAGAAACGAAGAGATTGTATAAGGATGAAACCGTGACTCGAAGACATGTCAGTGTGACAGTTTTAACGTGTCAAATCAGGGGAAACACGAGCGAAAGCTGCAGCAGTAATGATAGAGAAAGTCAAGAATTAGATTTGGTTGCCTTTGGGCACATGAAAGAGAATCGAGCAAGATAAAATTAGATAAGGGCACTATCATGTTTTTAAGTGAAGCCATGCACGCGACTTGTCAAGAGCTCAGTGTGCTTCGTTTCGTCAGCTGGGGAAGATGCTCGACGATGTGGTAGAGGTGGATTGACTTTGAATCAGAGAAGTTCGTTATATGGCGCTTGGCTCTTCCTCATATAACGCGGTTATACTCACGTCTGTCTTCAGCATATCTCTCACTTTATTCAGCGGTTTGAGTGCACTATCTAGTTTCGCAGACAGTCCTTATGGAATAATGAATTGCGATGTCGAGGTATCTGGTTTACAGCAAGGTTGGGCAAGAAAAGCATCACGGAAATGGGAAAATATCCCCCAGAGTAAAAGACCGGAAAGCCATAAGGTTCTGCTTGGTGTTACTATGTGATCCCTAATCGGAAGTCACTTATCAGTCACATGTTAGGTCCGACTTGATGCGATGCCAGCGCAATGCAGAAGTGCGGAGTAGGTGAGTTTGTAATCCGTGATAGCCAATCAACGTACAAATATATGACCAACTAAATACCTAAATCCATAGAAAGACAACGTGGAATGGGCAATATACTCAGTTTGCCAGCTTCGTCCCGCTCAGCCAGAAACGGAAACTTGTTGGGTGTCTAACCGAGCGCGCAAGAAACAGATGTAGCGACGACATGCTTTCGGACGAGCTAAATTTTGTACGAAGCCTATTCGATAGAAATGGCTATCCTGAGAGGTTCGTTCGGAGAAACATGGAGGTACAAGAAGCGAAGGCAGAAGTGGATTCAGTAGGAATGAAACCGATCTACTTATCATTACCGTTCAAGGGGTCGGGAAATCTAAATCAACGCCTAGAAGGCTTTCTACCGCAATCGCCCGAACGTACTATAGAGCAAGACTATGGCTAAGCTTCTACTCAGTGCCGACCCTGAATCAACAACTTAAGGACAGAATTCCAAGGTCAAGCACCTCATTCTGTGTATATTTCTCTTGCTCGTGTCGATCAAGATATCTCGGAAGAACTACCAGGAGACTGTCCGAGAGAGCCAGGGAACACTGTCCAGCTTGGCTGTATAGCGGCGTAACTAGATCAGTGGCAAGTGCAGTGTCTACACACCTGATCGATTCGAGCCACCAGGTCAGAGCGCATGAGGCGTTCCAGCCCATCTACCGCGTACCCAGATGCCACACAAGAGCGGTTAGATGTCGTCTACTGGCAGCTGCCGAGGCGATAGCCATCAGGCTTCATGAACCTGACCTATGTGCGCACAAGAAAATTGTCCAGCCACTAACTCCACCCTGGTCCCCTGTAACACGGACACAGTGTGGACAACGCCACACACACAAACAAACTGTTGGTCGCCGCGGGGCCAATCGCCTAGTTTGGTCACTCAGACCATCTGGGTTTTGAACCTGTACCCTTATCTGATGTTTACGTTCATGTCATTCATTTGTATGTATTAGCCTGATGAGGAACCACTGAAAACTAGCTTGTTAGCTAACATTTGTTCTAATACCTAAATATATTATCCGACCGCGTGGAACGCATTATCCTTTTCTTGTTGATCAATGAACAATGATGTATGCCGGGTAGAAAAGTATTTGCTTGACAAAACCCGCAAAATCGTGAGGGTACAACTACACTTTCGAAAGATGGGTGAGTTGTCTGCGTGAGCGTTTGTCTGGCAGCTGCGCTGCTGAATGAGAGTAGTGTAAGCGAGTATTGAATGTGAACGACGAGACAAAATGGGGACAGTTATAGTTGTTGTACACTGTGAGAAAAGTGCAAACGAGAATACTCAGTTCTGTACCGCCCCTTCAGGTTTAAGTACCATGTTAATCCGGTTTGAAGAGATACTTAATACATTCTAAAGTCGCACAGTTTAGGCAACGAAGTGATGTGGGCCAACGGCAAGATCCAATGGTTTTGTGAAAATATCCAAAATGAGGGAGGAAACCAGAAAGTTTCAGTTTGCAAACCTAAAGAGAAAAACAATTTCGCCGGCATTCCAGGCGTCTAAACTGTGCACACCATTTCAGAGGGTTATCTCTTAGATAGGTTGACTAATTGGTTGGTTGACTAATTCGAGATCGCTGCGTAGCCTTCGGTAGCGGCCACTAAAAACTCCTATGCGTACACACGTGAGCACAAAATCTTTGTGTTCATTTTACATGTTACAGCCGAAATCATGAACATTAGACCAATCTGCCTGGCTTTCTGCAAATTGTTCGATTAAAGTTGTAATGTGCTTTATATATCGCGTCACGTCCTTACACTTAAACTTGGTCTTTTTAAGCTGGCTAAATTTCATTCCACTTTATTTGGTTTGTTCTGCCTACCTAAATAATCTTCTATTAACTGGCCGCGTTGCTTACACTATTTGCGGTAATCTTCGGTAACTTTGTTGCGTTTGTAGCATTTTTAAGTAACTTGTGGACATTTTTTCCTTATCGCGGATTCGTTGCTAACCAACTTACTTCATATGATAATTTAGCGAAAAGTTACGCCACCGTATCTGTATGCATTATTGGATTTGTTTTATTTCATCTTGTCGTTTCAAGTGATTGGCTGTTGCTTGATATCCCCGGTGGGGCTGCGCTTGATATGCATGTTGACAAGGTGCCTACCTGTCTATTACCCACTACCACGTCCACACTGTTTCCAGGAGACAGTTGGTCGTTACTGGAGGGGACGGTGTGCACGGTCCTTGTGGCCGTGCTAGGCTTGAAGAGCGGTTCCATGCACTCAGTGTGGAGCGGACTACGGTCCAGCCACCGGCTTGTGTGCGCTTGATTCCTCAAGTACAGCGTGCTTGTGTTTGCCTGTGAAGGAGTGTGGGCCGGCTCCGTTGATGAGACGTGGATCCCCTCCACATGCCACCCAGTCTTATTCCTTCAGGTTTACACTGGATATGGGGTGTGTGTTTGGAGCTGTGGGTGGTGCAGCGCAAGCCACCCCTGGTCCCTCTGTAAGCGTAGGTTTCCTGTGGCTGGGCACAGTGACAGGCCAATCCGAAACCGGATGTCGCCAACCCTATTCTCCACTCCAGTTACGAAGACCATTAGCTGAAACGAAATTCTGACATTTGGGCACCACAACTAGACCACTGTTGATGCACAGAAGGAAAGACAGTGGCTGCTAAAATACCAGAAGGCATCAGTGGATTAGTGAGTTTTATGGCGAAAGGATCGGAGCACCACAGTTTATTGAACGAGCTGTTAACTATTCATCAGGGTATCTACGACATGGGATAACAATACGATGGTACGAGTGCAATGGATGTCTTACTACGTTAATAGTCTTAAGGAAGACATCAATTAAACCAGAGTCAGCGTGCAGTCTTCGAGTTATCGTGACCGTGGGTTAACAAAAGTATTTACTACGAGATATGTTCTCTCCCGAAACAGGTGTATCGTTGAACTAGTTCATTGCTCGGTTGAGTCGCGCAGTTCCGCTATGTGACTATTCCTCTATCTCCTGTAAGAAGATCGAAAACTGTATGCGCACTCAGCAGCTGATCTCTATAATTGCTAACAATCGGCTACGTGTGACGCTGTTGCAGGAAGACGTGTGCATATTAGCGTGCGGTCGAGGTTTTGAGTTAGTCAGCATGAAAACTGGAGTTCACTGCAATAGAACCACTTCTCTACCGTTTTCGTCTAATTCAACTGAAGTGGCCGAAGTACAGACTTTCGGGCAATTGCTAGCGGACAAACCACTTTGCTAACGCTGTGGAATTTGTTCCCACAAATGCAAATTTTTCAGTTGTCTTACACGCAGCCGTAAGTGCAAGGTCTGTGAAGAAATTGGGCACTAGGTTTGGTGTTCTCGATCACATGCCATCACACTTATCAAAACTGTTACTCCACCTGAATGCCATGTTGAGGACCAAGCTCAAGGCAACATCTAATCATTCATTGCTGATGCCAGCAATTCAAGAGGTCTCACAATATCCGTTGTTGGACCAAAGTTCCCCTCTGTTGCTATTCGTGCTATACCACTTCTTACTATTAATGGTGCTTTTCCACTGGAAATGGAGCTAGATTTCACTTCTCCAGTTACTATTGTTCTTTTCCAATTTTACGGACGTTACTTGTGCACATAGAGTCATAAGGAATACGCTTGAAGAAATAATGCTCGGAAGCTCCTTACGCACCAAAATTAATGCGGTGCACAACCTGACTACTTGTGTAGATCCCGAAGTCATGAACCGCATAGCATCATACCAACCAGCATATGTCAGATACTCGGTACGGTTTAGAAATCGAAGCGTCTTGTAGCGAGAGCGGCGGCTCAGGCTAACAGACTACAGACGAGACCGTTCCCAGTGATGAAAGAGAAGGCATAGAAGCAACGGAACGAAAGTGTATCGTGGTACATGCTGTTCCCATGCATTTCCTAAAAATGCGACACCGAACGACGTCAGTTAGCTAGGGAAGGATGTGAGGGACCACGCGATGGAGCAGTGTGTTAAATGCAACTGTGGCGCTGTGTATATATATATAGGGTGTGTTGGGTCAGACAAACGAACGCGACATACATAGCAGTATTGTGCAAACAACCTCAGTGTACAATAAGAGGATAGTTTTACTTAGTAGTTTACATAACGAACTCAGGCAATCCGGGGGAATCTCGAGGATACTTCACAGCCCTGCCCAAGAAGGAACTGTGTAAACAGGCCTTCGATCTACGTGAGG
This sequence comes from Dicrocoelium dendriticum, assembly GCA_944474145.2. Lineage (NCBI taxonomy): Eukaryota > Metazoa > Platyhelminthes > Trematoda > Plagiorchiida > Dicrocoeliidae > Dicrocoelium > Dicrocoelium dendriticum. Next base: position 3,248,332 of record OX104071.1, read on the forward strand.
ACTATTCGTCGCGGCTCAGCATTCTGCGAGACCAGGTGGTGAAACCTGATCCAGCTGTTGAGTGAGAACCAGGCGATAGGATCCTAGCGGGCTCGCACCCGTGTCCTCCCTAACAGGGTCGAAAGAAAAAGCATGTTTGCAAAAGCGGTATGTACGGTGGTAGCGGTTCGACGGGAAATGTTCAACGCACAAGTTGAAGTGTCCGGCTCCAACGTGGACGTGCGCCCGAGTTGACAGGCGTACATGGAAAGCAAACGGAAAGCAGTAGTGACAATAGTGCATGGCAATAACAAGTGCTAAACGAAAATAATCCTATGAGATATTTTGGGTTCTCAAAGGTTTTACGCCTTTATGGTTGTTTCCAAACATCTTTTAAATTTTTATTTTCAAAAACCTTAAGGGGATCTAAGCGGTAGAATGCACTGTCTGAACAAAGCGACGAGGGCAATATAAGCGTCGGCCTGAGTTAATCGTTCTCGGTGAGCTGGACGATGTTGGAGGAATCTCAGCGGACATCGCTGAACTGCTAGGACTGTGCGTTGTTGACAAAAGAGCAGGCGTCCTTGTACAGACATTGTTGCTGTCGATATAAGCAACTTTTAAGCAATTAATAGCCACGGATTAACGCTTCCCGTGGTGATCGACGACTTATACTTTGTCGTTCCGTTGGAGGACTCTGAATGGTCCTTCATATGGCGGAGCTAGCGATCGCTTGACGCCGTCAACTTGTACGAATACTCGCGTACAAGTTTGAAGCTCCGGCGGTACAAAGGCTTTCTGGCTCTGAACGCGGGTGTGAGTAGGTGCGAAAAAACGCATGCGTGAGAAGAGTTGCTTGGCAAAAGCAGCTTCATAGACGATGGCGTCTGAAGCTGTAGAAAACTAGTCTCCAGGTAGACGAAGTAGTTCATCGAAAAGAAATTCGGCATTAGATACCTGCAAGTCGACCTTAAGGCTAGCGCGTCCGCCTAACATGACAGTAGGCAACGCCTCGGTCCAGTGAAGAGGGTCGATTGCAGGGAGACAGGCTTTTAGTTGACGTTGGAAACGTCCCACCATACTGTTTGACTGTGGGTGCTAAGAGGTAGTAGGGGAATCATTGTAACCTAAACGTTTTACCGTCGATTAGAATTGTGCACTCTCGAACTGTGGTCCTCTGTCTGTCGTTACGGTTGCTGGACAACCGTACAGAGAGACCCAGTGACTCATGAACGCTCGAACGATATTCTCTGTGCTAACGTTTGGTAGCGGAACTGTTTCCGGCCACTTGATAAAGCGTTCCATAATTGTCGACAGATAGACCATGCCATTAGAGGGTACAAGGGGACCGATTATATTCATGTGGATATAGGCGAGTCGAAAGCTGACTGTCGGAAAACGACCAATAGGTGCGGCTAGGTGGCGTTGAATTTTCGACTGTTGGCATCGAAGACATGTGCGGGCCCTACTGACTAACGTCTCGGTTGACGCTGCGCGACATGAAACGCTGTGTGACGAGCGTTATCGAAGCGCGAATGTCCGGATTTGAGAAATTATGGGGTACGTCGAACACAATATGGCGAAGAGCATATGGAACTAGAGGACGCGGATAATTTTGCGAGACATGTCAAAGAAGGGTTCGTTCGGAAGTTGTTAACGGAACTGGTCGGATGTGAAGGTAGACATTCGGAGTTGATCAACCTTCAGACCGGTCTGTTGTGCAGCGACCATTGCTGCTAGATCGATAATGTGCTTAAATTAACTCGGGACGAGGCGTCTGCAACAAAGTGTTGCACACCTGCGAGGTGCCTTATTTCTGATGTGAATTGAGAGGCATATTCTAGGTGGCGGATCTGTCTGGGAGAGTATTTTAGGAGGATGAACCTATGGCGTAGACTAAGGGTTTGTGATCGGGGAAAACCACCTAGTCTCTACCTTAGAGTGAAGAGCAAATGTAGCGAATGAGTAGATAAACTGTGAGAAGTTCTGTCGCAAACGTGCTTTAACGGGTTTCGACTGGTTGTAACAGTTATGAAAAGTACCCTGCTGGTTGCCAAGACCCGTTGACGAATTGCTGAAAGACTGCTCCTACCGCTTCGCTCGAAGCATCTGTAACCAGCGAAAGGGGGCATCTGGTTGCGGATGCGTCAAAAGAGCAGTGTTTACATAGGGTTTTTTAACTTTTGCGAAATGGGATCGAGTAGCGCTGGTGAAAACGAAGTACGCTGTCTGCCACGAAGCAAGTCAGTTCGAGGCTGCATTATTTTTGCGCGATTTGGGATGAAACGGTGGTAGTACTTTGCTATGCCGAGCAAGCGCCTGAGTTGCTTGTAAGAAGACGGTTCGGGAAAATCCTTGATGGAATCGACTTTTTCGGGAAGGGCCTCGTTACAGGATACAGAGATCTGATGACCAAAAAATCTTCTGATGGTTTACCTAACTCGTACTTACCGGGGTTAACGGTACTTCCACGGTCACATAGACGTCGAAACAGCAGTTGCAGGTATTCCAGATATTCTGCTTTGGAGGCATTTGCTACCAAAATGTCGTTCGAATAAGGATATACGAAATCAAAGTCGCATGTAGCGTCATGTTTGAAGTTTGGATGGTTTATGTGGCATTTCTCAGGCCAAAATGCTTCCGTAGAAACTAGAATAGACTAAAAGAGGTGATAACCACGGTCTTAGGAATATCACATTCTTCGAAGGGAATCAGGCGATAGGCACTCGTTAGGTCGATTTTACGGAACACGTACTTTTACGGAACACGTACTTACAGCTTAAGCTGATAGTAAGATCCTGAATGTGTGGAACAGGGTACTTGTCAGGGTAGGTGCATTTGTTCAGGGACCGGTAAGCGCCATATGGTCGTCAGTCGCCACTCTTTTGTGGTACCATGTGAAGAACTGAAGTCCACTGACTTTCGGATGGGCGGATAATACCAAGTTCCAGCACATGCTCGAATTCCGCTTTGGCCACCTTCAATTTATCCGGGGCAAGACGTTGCGGTCGATGGAAGACTGGTAAACCATGGGTTCGTATGTGGTGCGTTACGTCAGTTGCGACAGGAAGAATGGCATTAAAAGGGCGAAACAGCTGTAGGAACAGCTCGAACAATATGAGAAAGTCTTTGTCAGCTTTTGGCTGGGGATAACTGGTAGTGAAGATTTCGGATAACGTCTTGACTCCGCAAATGGAAAGAAGTGTTTGTTTGTCAATTAATTTTCGCTGACGAGTATCGACCATTAGATCGAAATGATGCAAGAAAGCGATACCGTGAATAGAAATAGGTACAGCAGTTATTGTAAAAATTCAACGGAATTTGTGTCTAAGGCCAAACTAGATGGTGAAAGAACGATGGCCAAATATTATTATGGGCGTTCCGTTGGCATCACGTAAGGTTGCTGTCCGCCGCTTGGTCGATTCTTATGGGCCTGGTGGGAGCATGCTAATTTCCGCCCCAGTGTCGATCAGGAACATGATCCCTGAATTCTTTCGGCTATCTTGAATAGACGACTTGCGGTACGTTGAGTACTGACGTCAGCCGCCAGTATTTGTCAATCAGCTTGTTCTAAGACACCGTTGCTGAGAAGCGATTGACCGTTGGCTTTGATTTTTCAACACACTGCGAATCTGACTACGTCTGTCAAGGCTTTGTTCAGCCTGCTACTTTTTTGATGTAAAAGCGCAAGGTTTAATGTAATTTCTGGAAGCGCTGCAAAACCTTAAATTATAACGGCAGATAGAGCGTCTTGTGTTGCTGCGAGCGTGACTACTCGAACCGCGCGGATCCCTACGCTGCTGCTGGTTTAGGCTCAAATGTTGAAGTTCTCGTTTGAGTGAGGCGATTTCGCCCACAAGGGCCTACGTTGAAGGCAGGATGTTTGCGTTCCTGTTTAATGGAGCGACGGTCTTTACCCGGTGAGGCGCGTCAGCTGGCCGGGAGATGCTAGACGAAGCGTAACGTGGTTCAGTCTAATGCTCCAGTACGTTGTCTGCAATTTCGCCGATTTCTGACAACGGTTTAGACTTGGCGAGGCATAAGACAGCCTGCATGTGCTCAGGTAAGCGTTAGAGCCAAAGTACGAGAAGCAAGGATCTCAAGCTCAAACCTCTTACGCGGCGCCGCATCTCCGGCAAGAGCGTCGACGGTTTCTTGCTTCCTAACTGCAAACCGGAAACAGTTGCTGCAGACGAGGCCAGTCTGATGGTGTGCTTCCTATTACTAAACATCTTTCAGAACGTCGTAACGATTAGTCGGATCAGCTGTCACAATCAGATCGTCGAGTTGTACGGTGAGATCTATGGGTAGATGAGGTTATTGAGGTTATCTAAGTCGCGTATAACACGTTTGCTAGCAAGTTCTGCTTCTAAGATCGTGAACCATAAAGCAGTGTCTATCTACATAAACAGAGGAACTACCTAAGTGACGGGATGAACAGTCTGTTCTTCCTCACTATACTTAGAGTCCATGGTTCCTAAAATAATAAACACTTAGTGAAGTGGATGAAAAGGTGTCAAGAAATGGACCAGGAAAAATTGGAACGGACTCACCAAAAAAGGCGAAGAGAATTCCAATCGGAATCTCCAACGTAGTGGGGAAGGAATCGGAACGGCGTAACCAATGCGGTGACGAAACTGATTATTGCCAGGCGGTGCTTCTTGTCGGGGTCACCAATGCAGCGATGATTATTGTCGGGGTTGCTAATGTAGCTAGAGTGGCCGGCTCACGCTAACACAGACTACTGAGGAGTATGGTTCCCGGTGATGGAAAAAAGAAGACACGGAAGTGACGGGACGATGGTGTATTGTGGTACACTCTGTTCCCCTGTATTACCTAAAAATACGACCCGGAATGAAGCAGCTAGCTAGGGAAGAATGTGAGGGACCGCGCGATGGAACAGTGTGCTAAAGGCAACCGTGGCGTCGTGGGTATATATTGCGTATGTGTTGGGTCAGATAAACGAATGCAACATACATAGCAGTATACTGCAAACAACCTATTAGTGTACAATAAGGAGGTAATGTTAGTTCGTCTTTTACACCCCACACTCAGGCAATCCGGGGGAGTCTCCAGACTGCCTCAGTCTTAACAGAGTACCCAACGTGGTTCTGTGTCGCTGAGTGTCACACAAATGTGGGTCTGGTGCGTACCGAGTGAAAAAGGGCTTGATTATCAATGCCCGTCGGCTGCACGGGGCAACTGGACTTGCCAATCATTCTACACCTAGGCAAAATACGTGGGAATGTCTGACGGGGCCGGCTCCACCGTCGCAGAACTATGTAGGTCCAAATAGATATCTATGCCAGTGGATCGATACCCACCCGCGTGAAGCAAATTACCCGACCAGAGAAGTGGTGTTATGATTCGCTGCCTTCAGCTAACAGTAATTGGGTGAACTTCGCTCAATGCGGACTGATCGATTTGCCGACTTCTGAAAAGCATACTGTCCCACTCTGGGTGGTTGTGTCTTCAGCGTTGACCTCACACTGTATACTTGCTACAGCTTCCTTTTCCGATACATCAGTAGTTCGTAAATATCTTTCAAGTAACTGTTTTGGGTGTCAGTTACATGCTTTAATTATTTCTGTTCTGTAGTCAGTTACTTCAGTGGAACGAGAGGTAGCTGAATAGAAAGCGCAGTGATGCAGATGAGAGCGGTCTGAGCTAGAAGTTGGTGTACTTCTTTATGCATCAGGATTAGTGCACCAGTGTTAGTGGTTTGGAAGCAAAACGCTAATGGGTCAGGTAGATTCGGTATTAAATTTTATTACCTAAAACACAAATATATGCCTACAGAGCAATGAACCTAAATGGCACCAGTATTGTCCTGCTTGTCCATCGTTGCTTTTTTGAGTCAGGCTGTCCTTCAACGCGCCGAGTTACTGGTAAGTGAGCGCTGAAGAAGCACAGGTCGGCTGACCAATTAAACATGTGAGCGAACTTTTACAAGGCTGAATGAACAAAACAGGCGTTTAGTGTTCAGAATGTATCCATACCGGGTGGCTTCGAAGTGATGGTTGAAATAAATGCGAAGCTACTGCCATCTTTTCATATCTAAGTGGGGATCACACATCAAAGCAAGGAACCGAATGAACTTGGTGCACAAATTCCGATGTGCATTGGTTGAAACCGCACCGAATATACTAAAAATGGTTAGAGCCAGTCAAAATCAACCGTCTCAGTAACATGTATCACCTGTTCATTAGTTAAAAGTTGCTCAAATAATAGGTATGCTTTGGATGTTTAAAAGTAAGTATAAATGGTATACATTTTCCGTAAGTTAAGGCAAGAAATTCAGTTGTTAATAGGTAAGTAACATTTTTAATCAAATTTTCAGTGGGTAATTGTTTATAGTGAACCCGACTTGTAGGTAACTGCCTCAAAAAGGTTGAGAACCACTGGTCTAGCCCTTTCAGAGGTGTGAAATACTATCTGAATTGGAAGGGATTGAAAAGCACTTTCAACAAGCTAGCCGTATTGTTTATTTCGTGATTGTATGATTAATAACACGAAATCCACCATGTAAAGTAATGATTATGTCCGGGAATCAGATAAAAACATAAAAGAAAAAAGGGAAAGTACATAATGGTGATTGAAAGCTGGGCTGAAGGGAATCGCCTACCCCGTGCGGTCGATCAGGCAATCGATCGAGCGGACGACTGCGTTTTCAAACACCCGGCTAATTGGACTTTTGCCTCAGAGTTGAGAGGGCAGTGTTTTCGGCGGCATTATCTCGCTACGTTGGCAGAGTTTTTGTTAACACGTTTTCGTGGTCAGGACTGATGGAATTTTGATTTTTCTTCTGCTGGGCTAGAATTTTTTGCGGAGAAATTTCTGGGTGGTTAATTCGGAATAGCGAAAAAAAGTGAAGATCTAACAGATTAAATTAAAAAACTAATAATTGACAAATGTGCTCGGAACGCTGGGTAGATGCTACATCTGCTAAGGTTCCTCATGCTTCCACATGGCGCACACCGTACTGAACGACCAGGAGATGTTTGATAATCGGTGAGAAGCTGATCTCGTTACTGCAAATGGTACTACGTGTTGCAAAGTTTGGAGATAAGACAGAAACCCACATAGGGTGGAAATGGTCTGTGATGATACGTGGATATTTACAGCTGATGCCGGCCCTTCAGAGACAGACGTTTTTCCGACAATATCAACTCAGTGACAATAACAGCGTTTTTGACGTGTGTATTGTTCATGCACTGGGCCCTTATGGGTCGGTGAAGTTCCTCGTTTAACGCAGTTAAACAAGAAAGGGAGAAGTACACCAGAGTGTGCACAGGCAACAGTTAACCAGTGTATAAGTATATATTCCGATAGGCTGGTCCCCCTGGTGGCTATCCAACTTTCTTCTTTGATCCATTTGTTCAACTTCGAGAGAGACTGAAACAGTGGAAGTATCCCGTAAATGTTCCTTCTTGAGTGTGTCGTTAAACTGGAGATAGCCAAAGGGAATAGAATTCCCGATGAGACTAATTCGAAGCACGCGAGCAACGACTTATTGTGTACGTATTCGGCCTTAGCAAGCCCTGGTGTGCCAGGGACGTGAAATAAGAAAGATCAACGAATGCAAATCAAGCAGATTCGAAGAGAAGTTCGCTTGTGTGTGCGACAAGGCAAAGTCTGGTAGATAGGCAAAACAACTAATTTCAAAGGGAGTAAACAATTAGAAGAGGGTGTGAATTGGTGATTGCCACCCCAGAGCATCTAGCTGAATATCAAATCTTTTTATGGCGGATGCACCAACCACAGTCTATGGAAGTGGGTTCTAGCGTTCGATCAGTCGGCGCGATAGACGGGTATTTGCTCTTGCTAGATCGGATCGCTACTTGAGCAGCTTGATGGTGTGGCCCTGAAACCTCTATAGCTTAGTGAGACTACATAGCCAAGAGTAGTGCTTACCGATCTACCCACGAATCCTCCAATAATGCAGTGCCAAACTAAATAGACACTCGAGATAAGACTGTCCCCATAACACCTGAGCTAATCTAGTAGCGACATGCAACACCCTATCAAAGCTCCATTCTGTCCCACACAACACATGATGGACAAACTTGGGCGCAATACCCTAGGTGGGATCCCACGAAAGCAGAGAACAGATTCACAAACGCATCATTTCTTAGGGTCCCGAAAGCACATCGAATAAACCGCAACCTCTGGAATCCTTTGCTAGTCGCCTTCTCCAAGTTGTCTCGAGAGTACAGCGTGGAATGGTGAAACACACCTAGGTCAAGCTGATAACTCACGTGAAGCAGATCAGCCTCATCAATAACCCAACACACTCTTGTCACAACCCTCTGTCTGCACAATCTGCACAAAGCGTTCACATTAGGATGGGAAACAAATGATGGTATGTGCAATTAATACATGCCTCCAAGCTCCGATTCTTAGACAACTGTATCATGCCGCATAACGTACTGGTTATTACGCTTGTTATAGGGAATGTTTTGCTTTTAACTGGACTATCAAGTTAGATTTGCTCACTATTTAGTGAGGGATGTCAATGAGAGAAACAATTAACTCTGTCTGACTAACCAGAACACAAATTGGCTCGGCTATTTGAGGACACGCTACCACCTGGCCGAAAAGCCGCCCGATATCGCCTGGATGTTGTTCGTCACCCAAAATTCACTGAGCTAGTGGCAAATGCGTCAGAAAGCAAGGTCCTTCGCCCGAAGCAAGTGTATTCGTTCCTGAGAAGCCGTACTAGAAAATGGGGATTCAGCCTGGCGCGCTTACAATGTCTGTCCAAGTAACCTGACCTGGGGTGCTTACACAACTTGACGAAACCACTGCGTCAAGTTAATCCGAGAAGACAAACTCCAGCACCAACAGAACTTAGCGGCGCAATTCAGTACAAATCCCAACTTGCTGTATGAATACGTCAACAAGCTCCGCAAAGTGCAGCGCGGGATCCCGGTTTTACGTGCAACAAATGATTTTGTGCAAACCGCACAAGATGCAGCCAACGTGCTTCGCCAACACTTCATCCATACTGTCCGGAGTGAATCATCACTTCATCCGCTGTTGACACACCTTCCATCGCCACCAGCGTTAAACCACGTATCTTTCACGGTAGCCAATGTGATGAAAACGCTAATGTCTTGCGCGTGCATAGCTCACTTAGCGTGCACGACGTCAAACTGAAGGCATTGAAGACAGCGGACATCAAGCTTGCCGAACCATTAGCTCGGTTCTTTCAATCTTGTCTCGACGAAATGCAATTTCCCACAATGTGGAAACATGGAGTAGCCACTTCTGTTAATAAAAGTGGCAATCGTTCGGAGCCCTCGAACTACCGTCCAATAACTCTCCTCCAAGTTTTATCCAAAGTAATGGAACGTATAAATGCAGAGGCGCTCATGGGTTATCTTGAGAGCAACAACATCCTAGTGTCACAGCAACACGGATTCCGCCGAAGTCGATCCCGCACTACAAACTTGCTGCTAGCCCGAGCAAGCTGAACGGAGACAGCCGATGCCAGAGTGAAGCCGACGTTGTTCACCTGGACTTCTAGAGAGCGTTCGATCGTTTGGACCACCGCATTCTCCTTCACAAGCTTCGAAGCTGTGGAATCGGTGACCCTATACTCGCTTGGATCGTCAACTTCCTCGCTCAACGTCAGCTGAATGTGAGACTTCGTAGCTCAATTTCCGACCCAAGTGACATGGTGTGGCGTTCCCCAAGGATCGGTACTAGGGCTAAGTTTATTCCTAACTTTGTTTACCGAGCTTGCCAGTGTATTGCAGTCGAATTGCTTACTATTTGCAGATGATGTCAAAATCTGGCATCATATCAAGACATCGGATGATCACATGGCATAGCAGAGCGATCTCGACAGGGCTTATGCGTGATCATCCGACAACCGGCTCCAGTTCAACGTGACCAAGTGCAAAGTCGTATGCATACTCCATCAGCTTATCTATGAGTATTGACTTGGCGACCAGCAGTTACAACGTGCTTCCCAAGAAAACATCCTCTGGGTAATGGTGCAGGACGATCTTGGTTGCTCGAGACAGGCTGAAAAGGCATCAAAAGGAGCCCGTCAACATGTTGGACTCGGAAATTTCGAGTCACCAATCTTCGCGCAAATGCTGAACATCTACGTGAAGCCTCAGGTGGAATATGCGATTCAGGCCTGGCGTCCCTCGAGCAAACGTGACGTCGACGTACTTGAAGCTCCGCAACGTAGAGAGACCAAACTCGTTAGAGGATTGTTTCATCTCTCCTACCAACACAGACTGCAGTCCCTGAGATTGTACAGTGGTAAATACGGAAGTCAGCGAGGAGAGCTAATCCTGGTTTACTTAATATTGACGAACCCAACTCACCCATACCGCAGTCTGTTGCAGCTGAGAGAAAATACCAACCTGAGAGGCCATCAGCTCAAACTGGCTACGCACTAAAGTCGGCTTGATTATCGACGAAACATTTTCACCCTCCGTGTTCCCCGTGCCTGGAATACTCTTCCGACTCACGTTATCCTTGCACCTACATTAACGCTTTTCAAAAAACGCCTTGATGAAACGCTTTCCAACTTGCATTACTTGATATAGTCCGTTCCACTTGGAGGACGAAATAACGCAAACCTAACCATGTACTTAACGGCCCTCTCCGCAACATGGCGGTGAGGATACATGCAGAAGTGTCCATGTGAGTAGCCAGGATCTATCTATACTGGATTAACATACCACATCAGTCAAATGAGGCAAAACACACGCGTGAGCGTTGTCGTTTCCTTTTTTATTTCTCACGCATTTACTGAACTATAACAGCTCTCTATACTACTTTGCGTGTGCACATCCCATTCCCACTTAAAACTATCGTTATCCCGTAGTGCATTTAAATCGGTGGAAGCTTAAAATAACGATTTCCTTATTTAATGGTAATTTAAATTTTACTTTTTACTTCAACCATCCTACGGGACTTGTCAAGCGCATGGTTTTTACCCGTGATAAATCATTGTGCATTGTTGATTGACGCATACTTTTGTACACAGATTCCTGGACTCATTTGAATACATTGAAAACTTTGAGAACCTTAACCTGATTGATAAATTCATGGGTCTACTAGATATACACTAGCGGTTTACAGTGCTCCACTCCAAGCGACCACGGGCTGTGTGTGAATTGGATTAACTTTCATGAGGATGGTAGAGACAATGTTGAACGCGGAAATATCTTACCTTTCACAAACGTTCCACTGACGATAGTTTGGTGTCCGGTTTCCTGGAAAAACAACTCACACGCCTTGATTAGGGCTTTTGTGGTTTATACATACATAAACCAAGTTGAAGACAGACAGCAGCGTATATATTTGCACCAGTCTACGAATAGATAAAAAGCCATCAAAAGCATAGAAATCAAATGAAGGTACAGCTGTCATCAACAGAAAACCGAATACCACACAGAGAAACCCATGGTTTAGTCAGTGGGCGAGATACTACCCGGTTGCACAAACCGAAGTATGATATTGACTTAGGGGAAACCACCCTGAGCCTCGGGCTAAATAGCTTATCCGCAAGGCAGCGGGGCGAGTTCAGGGACTCGCGCCCATTGGGAGCTGGTGACTGATCGCTCAGTTCACACGCCTTTCGTTTGTTCGCTTGACAAAGAGTGGCCCAATCCTCCCCACAATTCGAAGTTTGCGTTGGTGAATACAATGCCCCACTGGAGTGAAGCAATGGGCAGTGAGTTTATTTAGTGGCGAAACACACATCCGGCACATCGCAGTGTTGATAAACGGACAAATGTGACTATTTATTGGGAGAACGCTTGCCAGTCGAAAACCCACCAAGTCCTGCAGAGTAGAGCAAAATAGATTACTTATTTATACGTGATGATTGATGGTAGAGAAAAAAGTCTCATCAAGAGATCTGTTTACCGAAATCAACAAGACCGAGCGAGTACTTGCACTTTATGAGCCTCACTAATGCGGCACAAGCATTCATTAGCCAAAACATTAGTTAATAGTGCAAGGATATGAGGCAGTCCTTAAAAAGTGAAAGCAACATTAGCGCTGTTGAATAATTCCGCTGTACCAAACTGTAATCCAGGCCGGTATATCGCAAAACACCGCTAGATATGTGTATCAACGATGATGGTTTTCATGTTGGTAAGGGAGAGAGTTCCTAACAAGCAGCAATTCAGAGGAGTGGTTTTGCCATTACAAATAGTGCAAAGTGGATAATTTCCGCTTTTCATAGATCATACCGTTAAAAAGTTCTAAATTGTAAAGATGGAATCGCATGTGAGTGCTTCTTCAGCATTTTCCATAGCATGTGCATTAATGTAGCAAATTGACTTCCTCAGCAGAATATGGGTTAGCCGGAGCAACAAACGGGTTCTTCCTTCTGTAGCCTGTACCTCGTAACTGATCACACCTAGACACAATGTCTATTTGGATTGCATCCAGTGGCCGACACAAGTTAGTTTGGCTTTTCATCTCATTTTGCGCCGCCTCTGTGTTTCAGCTCTAGTTATCATCAAATCTCCCCTTTCAATGACTCCACACAAAGATTTGACCCCGAAATCTCACCGAACCTGTTTCCCACCTCATCTTTCCTCACCATTTAGGGAATTTAGCAGCCTCCCTTTCAACTAATCACTTCTGACACTGCCTTGTCGTTTTGTATAGAGTATGTAATTATTAATGTGCTGAATTTTCTTACCACCTTATGCACTTGGCTCTGAACTGGTCAGTTCCGCTCCAATGTGTTTTATTGTTTTGACCCGCAGATTACCTGTGCCTGAGTTTGGAAATCGTCAATGTATTATTCATTTAATGGTCGAGTTTTGTTAACTAACCACATAGTCGTAGTTGCAGCATTTAGTGCAATGCATTTTCGCTAGGCTACGTGTTGCCCAGCTTCCAAGTGTTTGCAGATTACATATTGCATCCGCAGCGCGTTTGCTGCTTCCGCAGCCGTTCGCGTTGGGCCATCCGCCGTCTTGAGTGGCGGAACTCCTTGCGTCACATTCCGTAGATCATTGACGTGCTTAGACAACAGTTTGTAATTGGAGTTGAAGGTTTTTGTCATTTTCTGCTGATGCGCGGTTTGGTCCTCTCTGAGCACTTGAGTGAAGTGGTTTCGTTTGGCTACGTAGTTATCCCAGCTTTCTGGTCTTGGGGATAATCTATACCCTCGGCACGTTGCGTTGTGTACTGCCAGCAATTTTCTAGTTCTGCTCCTTACGTAAGTAACGGTTTCAGACCGTTTACAAACTTTTGTCGCTGAAGCATCCGTAACCAGCCGATTGTATTTGTTTAAGAACTGGAGACAAGCGACATCCGGGGAGTCTTCGGCGAGGAGAGACCAGGTGGGGGCACTGACGAGGTGGGCTAATCAGTCGTAGCGTGATGGTTCACGCCGTCTCATAGTCCGCATATCGGTATTCTGCATAGCAGATGAAGTTGAAACTAATAACTGCATGAGCACTGCGACCTAACGGGTAGTCTACAACCAACGCATCAATAAGATGTTATTTGTTGATAACCACTAGACCAAGCACAGATGGCCTATTATCTGTTCTGAACCGAGTGGATGAAGTGGCATGATTATAAGGTAGAACACTGGTTACAAGCTCCTGTAGATCGGCCTTAAATTGTTCTCCCCTCTTGGCAGGGGTTTCTAAACAATGCACATTGAAATCACCCATGGTCAAGATGTGAGCGTATCTTCTTTTTAAAGTTCACCATAGAGCAGTCGCAAATTCGTAGTCCGTTTCAGATGTAGAGTTAGATGGACGGTACATCCAGGCCATAAGGCAGGTGTCTCTGTTTCTTAACTGCAAACGGTACCAAAGCGAATCAGGAATCAGCGTATCTGAATCCACCATGACCTGGCACTGTAAGCCGCTTCGGTAAGATAGAATTACGCCTCCTCCGTTTGTCATTCTGTCATTCAGAATGAGTGACTTGCCAGGTAGCGAAATTTCAATGTGTAACCACGTCTCCGGGATGCCGATGATATCATATTTCTGGGAAACTTGACGATCTTTCAGTTCGGCCATCTTATTGAAGAGGCCTTGAGCATTAGTATACAAGCAGGCTAGTTTATCTCTCTCCAGTAGACTACAGGGGATCAAGAAAGTCATGTGTGTGGGTGTGTCGACCGATGTGAGGTCGGTCGATATTCATTTGTTTGCAGCGATACCGATACTACTCCCGTACCTTGCTCTGGCCAAGGCGCGTCCCAACCCACATCTAGATCTAGGTCGGCATGGGGTCAAGGAGCAAGCATCGCCAGTTCGCCTGCATTTGTAAATGATTTCGTAACTGTACTTCGTGGAGCATCTGCAGTCGTTAACCGAACTTCTGATGGAAAGCTTTTATGATTTGTGTGCCAACTGTGTAACCCGTCCGTCAATACTTGCTCGGATAGAACAAGGAATGAAGAGTTCATGGTTGACAAGTTATTGATGGATAGTGCATTAGGTCTCAGTGACTATGTAGTAATAACTTTCGACTATGTGTTATGCAGAGTATCCATCTGAACACTCGGAACTAACTCATACAATCACACGCTACCACGTATTGAAAGAACTCGCCGACGCAGCTGCTTGGGAATTCTCAAACAAAAGTCCACTTGACAACGTTTGGGCAGAGTTCGTTAATAGACTCAGCAACATCGTCAACAAAGCATCAGAGACCAAATCTCTCCGTCCCGCGGAAATGCCTCCAATTCTAAGGAGTAGGACTCGAACATGCCTGGCGATAAGGGATGCAGCATGGCGTGCCTACAACGTTAACCCCGACTCAAAGACTTGTGGAAATTTCCTGACCCATCGCAACCATTGCACTGCATTTGTCCGTGAGGACAATGTAACTTATCAACAGCGCCTAGCCAAAAAATTCATGGCAAAAGCAAACTGCGATATAGACATATCAATAAGCTTCGTAAAGTGAAGCATGGAATACCCCCACTATTCACGACAGGCGGTAGAGTACAAAGCACCGAAGAAGCAGCTAATGCCCTGCGGCTGCAATACGCCCCAATTTTCGAACTCGCGACCTCTACCTGTCCCATAATATCAAGCACATTACCAACACCTTTGTTTACAAATGTTATTTTCAACCCATCAATTGTGCCAAGGAAGTTACTCTCACTGCGTGAGCATAGTTCTCCGGGAGCAGAAAATATCCACCCGAAGGCACTGAAGGCTATAGCTAATAAGCTAGCTGAACCACTGTCACAGTTCTTCCAAAGGTGCTTTGATGAACAACAAGTCCGCACTATGTAGAGGTGTGGCATTATCATCCCTATTTTTAAAGGCGGTAGCCGTTCCGATCCTGCAAACTATCATCCAGTGACCCACCTCCCTGTGCTCGCGAAGGTGATAGAAGCAGTCGTCACTGAGGCTTTAATGGACTACCTGGAAAAATGTCACATCTTGGTACCGGAACAGCATGGCTTCCGTCAACACCGCTCATGCACTACCAACCTACTGATTGCAAGAGGTAGTTGCACGGAAGTGGCCGATGATGGGGTCGGAGTCGACCTCATCTATCTGGACTTCTCCAAAGCTTTCGACCGCCTTGATCACCACATCCTACTTCAAACACTACAAAGTTACGGAATCGGAGATCCTGTACTTGGTTGGATTGGCAACTTCCTTTGCCAACGAAAGCTTCAAGTACGTGTTAGGGGATCACACTCTAACCCAATGGAGGTGGAAGGTGATGTCCCACGAGGCTGTGTGCTGGGACCGCGTTCATTTCTGGTGTTTATCAACGACCTGGCAAGAGTCATCTCCTCAAATTTCCTGCTTTTCGCCGATGACGTCAAGATATGGCGGGCGGTTAGAAACAAGCCAGATCAGGATCTGTTCCAACATGACTTAGATTGCATTTACGAATGGTCAAAGAGAAACATGCTTCAATTGAAGATAGCTTAGTGCAAAGTGATACATCTGCGTCACAAGCCGGTGAGCGCTTACAAGATTGGAGACTACACCTTGGCGAACGTCTCTCAGGAGCGTGACCTGGGTGTATTGGTAAAGAAAGATCTCGGGTGTTCAAAACAAGCAGAGAATGCGACGAGAACCGGCAATCAACACTTCGGCCTTCTTCGCAGAGCCTTCGGTCGATTTGAACCCTCAATCTTTCCTCAAATTCTTAACGCCTACGTGCGACCTCACGTGGAATATGCTATTCAGGCGTGGCAGCCGTGGCAGAAACAGGATCTACTTGCTCTCGAGTCTCGTCAACAAAGGGCAACCAAGAACGTCAGGGGCCTCTTTCATCTGCCTTATCAGCTTAGACTGAAATCTCTAAGAATGTACAGCAGTCGATATCAGCTTTTGCGGGGGATCTCATAATGGTTTACCTGACTCTGATGAACCCAAACCACATTTGCCGTCCGCTGCTGGGATTGAACTACAACACAAAACTAAGAGATCACCCTCTGAAACTAACAATTCATTATAGCCGGCTTGAATATCATAAAAATTTCTTTTCCCTCTGCGTGTACCAGCCTTGGAACGTCCTCCCTAATTATGTCGTCTCTGCCCCCAATCTGGCGGTATTTAAAAAACGTGTTGACGATGCATTGTCTCACTTACATTTCATTTTATGACTTGTTAGACAGGGGCTACAAAACGCAATCAAACGGTGCCTTGCCAAACGCTTAACCAATGGATTTATGGATTTATATGTTAATTACGCGAACATCTCCGCTATGCCACATAAGTCTATGGTAAGTCCACCACAACGCTTTTCACTTTATTGTGCAATTGATTTTCGCAATAATTTCCATCCCACGGGACTTGTTAAGCGATGCTTTTTTTACCCGTAATAAACCATTGTTCCATTGTTTTATTAGTCTCGGGCCGCATCCTCTATAACTTTGCGGGAGAGGTAGCCGTTTGAACGATCGCACCACAGCATTATCCAACTAAAGGGTTTCGCGGATGAATCGCCATTGTTCCCAATCGGGATTTCATGCCTTATAACTATCATGTGAAAGAAGCTCTGGCACACCATGGATGAAGATAGTGTTTAGGCGATCAGACTTGCTGTGTCCTTCTGTTGTAACGCGGCGCGGCCTGCTCGCCTCTCGACTGGTTGATTCACGCCTGCTGCTGAATCTGTGCCCTTACGCGTGCTCCGTTTGACGTCTTGGCAAACCCGACCGGAACGAAGACAGAGGAAGACTCAGCAGACCAGAGTTCTATTAGGGTAGAGAACGCTCATATTTATATGTCGGTGTCACCAGGCAGATTTGGCTCTAAGCCCACGGTTCACACCTACTTGTCCGCTCCATCCGTCCGGTTCACCGTGTTGCTCGGGCACTCCGGTCTTTGTTCTCCTATCCTGCGCCTGGCAACGCACGTGCTGTCTGACGTGCGATTTCATCAGCATCCGCTCAGGCCTCGGCGACACGCCTGCTGTCGGATCATTATCACCTTTCGGCTGGGCCATGGTAACACGCTCGTAGGGTCTTTCCGAAGCACGGTTGGTGACAAACGCGCGAACGTCGGCACTCCGCTTTCTCGCCCAGCTGTCACCTCCCCTTCCGAATAGAGTCAGCCTGCACACCCTTCGAACCGGATTGTGTTCGTAGCTTTTCGCCCGGGGATCGATTTGCAGACCTTCCGCCTCTGTGACACCTTCTTCGGAGTTTCTTTTCGACTGTCGCATGTGCCGCGGAACATCAGGTTAGATACGTATCCCACACGATCAATGTTGCAGCACGTTTGCAGAGAGCAGAACGTTTTCCACATCAGTTGAGGATTCTCGTGTTACTCTAATAAGTCTGGGCTCGCCAAAGTGTGCAGAGATCGTGTGACGAACAATTCGTACTAAGTTTGTAGGTTTGGCATTTAGTTGTCTCAGAAGGCACCATGACTCCCATTGGTTTAGGTCGTCGGACAATTTACCTTGCAATGTGATAGCTGCTAGTTCGGGTCCGGTAGAGCACACAACAGTCAGGGAACTATTGTTAGATACCTTTTTCGTTGAGGTGTAAAGATGGAGGATCCTTAGTCCTGACTTGCTATCAAGCGATGTTTGCATTTTTTTCTCTCACTATTCAAGTTAGCGGTGTTTGTAACAGAAAAGATTGAAAGGGTGACCTCTCGGAGGAACTTTGCAACAATCGCGGAATATGTGATTGATGTTCTATGGCACTTTGGCTCGACAATAGACCCCTGAGCTGCAGATGCTGAGGGTTGCTGTTCGGCTGCTTTGGCCTTTTTACATACAGGTGTCATCAAGACTGGTGGGATTTGATCACTTACACCTTTCGGTTGGTGCCTGGTTTAAGTTGCCACTGGCACTCTTTGCTTCTCCTAGCTACAGTCAACTTTTCTCAGTTGTTCTGCCAAGGATGGGAAAGACAACGGCCATCGGGACCTGGCTGATCGGGCTTCAGGAGCAACAACTTGTGTGCCATTCCCTTGGTTAAACGTCAATAGGTTTAAAAGGTTCAGACTTTCTTCTTCTTAGACTTGCTTCATGAGTACTCATTCGCTGCCCGACTTCTGCTACCAACCGGTTACATTGCTGGACTGGGCTAAGCATATACTTGACAACTGGGATGGTCGAACCGGTAGTACCGAACCAAGGGACATATTGATAGCTATTCAGCTCTCGCACTTGCTGTTGGGATAAGCTAGCACACTTCGGATGGTAACACTTGGAAAGCTGAGAGCAAACTATGCCTAGTTTGACTAATCGATTACATTAGCCAGACCCGCAAATACCCTTAGATTGGAGCCCTTTTGGAGGTGCACTTACTCCAGGCTTGCGATTCAACCTGGTGTTGTTACATGAGCCAGTGGACTGCCTGCTGACTATTCCGGCTTCCTTGGCGGCATGCATTGGTCAAGCGTATGTTGAGGTTGCAAAGGTCAAGTGAGTGGTCGATAGAGCTGATTTGGCTGCTTGTCTATCTCAGGGGTATGCACAGGCACTAGTTGACAAGGCCACCAATAAACCTAAGAAGGCGGACCCAGACAACAGTTGAGCCAATCCCTGAGCGCTCCGAAAGTAGCCAGAGAGTATCCAACCCATTAGCATAGATAAAAAATACACCAAAGAAATAATATTGGTACCAAATTCACACAACAAATGCGTATAAGGCAGTAACCCGGAGGAAATGTAGAATACAGCAAATGGTACTTCAAAAATCCGCGGCAGCCGTGGGTACAGCCAACAGTGAAGAGAAATACAGTCTTAAATTTTGGGCATCATTGTTTAGTCAAAACAGATATAGGACTATGGAAGCAATTGCCATTAGTACGGTTACCAATAAATAAGAGGTACAGTGAAATGGGGATAATTTGCCATTAATGTGTGTTGAGGTGCTACCTCCTATATGTGAAGTCGGGCTTGCGCATCCGATGGAGGAGATCGCACAGCGTGCGAATGCGATGGTGTGTTAACTTCAAGCTCTCCGTGTCGCCGCCGTTTAAGACTTGACCGGTCCGTTCATCTGCTGCGCGAGCTTTGTGTGGATTCTCAAAGGACGTCTTTTGTGCAAGCTTAAGCGTTGACAGGTGGTAATATCCCACATTCACGTATGACCACTTTGGCGTGATCACAGCAGTAATACAACAATTAAATCCCGCTGCCCAGTGACAAACACTGGGCTTTCAAAACAGTGCTCACAATGTTTTGCAAATTTCCAGGAAGCAGCATGGCTGGCACTCGAGTGCTGTTGGGCGGGAACTGGGATACTAGTCAGTAAGCAATGACACGTAAGAGACGTGTGAAAATACGGGACACTATAGAACTCAGAGGCGACAGAACCCAAGGTATAGTGTGCAGGCTACAAAAATAGGAAGCGAATCGGCCAGAACGAGAAACGATGCAGCAAGTTACTCACCAAAACGCTTTGTGAAAACGGATGTGCAGTCTGTAAAACAAATGGAGGTTTTGAAGATTAAAACAAACGTAAAACCCAATGTTGCAAAATACTGAAAGAGCTTGTTTTCTGGTACACTACAAGGGCCTTCCCCTTGAAGGCTGAAGGATGGAAGTCTTCGATGGAGTTGTTAGTGGGGGAAACGGAAAGTGAGGATGAGTGCGGATAGTTGCATGGGCTTGAGTAAGGACTTCCAAAGTGGGGTGTGTGACAGAGTTCGCTGGGCTCAGGCGTTTGTTAGTTGTTATTTATAATGATCGTGTAGACCAGAGGGCATCATCGGTGGGCCATCCGGGCGGGCTGGTCGGCCTGCAAAAGAACTGGCTAGTCCAGACAAAAGGCCGACGCGACCTTCCCTTTGCTCCAGACCTGACGGTGCGATTTGGAGGTGTCACTCCCCCTACTGCACTTTAGTCCAAGGTCCTCGTCCCACGAAGAAATCCAGACGTCCTCCTCCTACGAAAATATCGACTTCTTCATCAGCAACGCCTAGTCAGGCGTTTTTGGAGCAACTCGTTCCTGGGTTTCCGTGGCCGAAGGCGACTGACTGTTCCTTGGGTCAAGAACGGGGCCTTGGGTCGGCTGACTAGTCAAGTGGGGGTTGCGATGAGCCGGTTGGCGAGTCACTCGAGGGTTGCCTAGGAAGTTCCGGCGGTTGAGTTTCGGGAAGATAGAACTCAGAGGGGGTGGGCAAGGGTCTGGGAAGTGGCTTGACGCCGGAGAGGGAACATGGCATACATGATAAAAGCAACTACGCTTTTTAGGTATTCAAAATGTTTTGGGTGTTTTTGTCCATTTTGTAAAAGGTATGTGAACAAGATGCACGCGTGTTAATAGAAATAGCAAACGTTTACACCATCTGAAAAACGGACCGGACGTTTGACCTGTCAACCGTGTCGGTCGGTTGCCTAGGATAGTAGGCTGGGTAGGTTGAGTGTCAAGAGCAACGGAGGGTTTCGGGATATCCAGTGCTCGGGAAGACACCGCAGGTGCGGGTGTTTGTGCGAAAGCAGCAGGATGGGTTGCAAGGGGTTCGTCAAAGAAAGCCACTTTGAGTCGGTCGATGGACACCGTTGTTCGGTGACCATTCTAGTCTAAAGTGAAATGCCTCGGAGTCCGTTGCAGAACTCTGAAAGGGCCAGTGTAGGGTGGATGGAGAGTGCGCCGCGCTGCGTCGGTGCGGAGGAAGACGTGAGTGTAGGTAGGGAGTCCGCTGTGCATTTGCGCATCTCTAGTCTGTTCACGGGGCGGAGTCGGAAGTAGTGAACGCATAAGTTGAGCTAGGGAGGATGCAAAGTTAGGCGGAGGCATACCCGACGATGCTGGAGGTGAAACGAATTCCCCTGGTAACTTGAGCGTTGTGCCGTAAACCAGCTCTGCTGGTGCACATTGCAAGTCAGCTTTGATGCTGCTGCGAATACCTAAGAGTACGAACGAAATGTTTTCGCTCCAGCTAGGGTGGGAGGAGGCGCAGAGCGAAGATTTTAAGCTGCTTATGGAAGCGTTCAACTAACCCACTGGCTGCTGGGTGATACGCTGTGGTATAAATGTGGCGACAGCCTAAAAAGTGGCAGAACCTATCGAATTGTGAAGATTCGAAACTCGTACCACGGTCAGTTGTGGTGGTGGATGGGCGTCCGTAGTGCGAAAACCACCAGTCCAAGAAGGCCTGGATAACAGTCTCAACAGTGCAATCTGTTACGGGAAAGGCTTCTGGCCATCTTGTGAAGCGGTCGACACATGTACGAATTTATACGAATCAGCGTGACGGAGGCAAGGGACCTACCAGGTCTACGTGTACATGCGAAAACCGAGAGTCCGGGGCTTGAAATGAACCAAGAGGACTGCGGGTGTGACGATGTACTTTGGAGCGCTTGCATTGAAGGCAGGCGCGAGCTCAGGTACGATCATCTTTGTTTACGCGTGGCCAAAATAATCGTTCGGTGGCCAGTTTCAACGTTACACGCATACCTGGAATTGATAGTGAGTGCAGTGCGTCAAAGACTGTGCGTCTGAAGGAGACGGGAACGACGGGTCTAGGACAACCTGTGGAAGTGTCACAGAGAATGGTGCCTTCCGTGCTTTGGAGAGGAACAGGTTGCACATACAGTGAAGTGGACTGCAGAGGGCGCTGTATATCTTCGTCTTGAGCCTGAACCGATGCCGTGGCGGCAAGGTCGACGGTAGGCAAAGACTGCAGAGTGAGGTTAACGCGTGAGAGAGCGTCGGCGACAGGATTGTCGACACCTGAGACATGGCGTATGTCAGCAGTAAACTGCGTGACAAAGTCTATGTGTCTTGTTTCCCGTGGTGAGTATTTGTCGCAAGCCGAGTTGAAGGCAAAGATAAGGGGCTTGTGGTCAGTGTAGACCGTGAAAGCGCGGCCTTCGAGTGTGTGCCGGAAGTGACGGATCGCTAGGTAAATGGCGAGCAGTTCTCTGCCAAACGTGCTGTGGCGGGATTCCGCCGGCTGCAGGCGCTTGGAGAAGAACCCAAGGGGTTGCCTTTGCCTACCAACGTGTTGTTGGAGGACGGCTTCTACCGCGACGTCTGAGGGATCAGTCGTAATAGAAAAGGGCGGAGTCGATTCGGAATGAGCGATGAGGGCCATGTTGGAGATAGCATCGTTGAGCTCGGCGAAGGCTGCCTGTGTTGTGTCGGGGAAAACGAACATACGTTCATTCCCTCTGAGTAGGTCGGTCAGAGGCTGCGTGAGCTGAGCGCAACGCGAAATGAAGCGTCGATGGTAGTTGACCAAACCACAACATCGACGGACGGGCTTGAACGAACTCGGAGCTGCGAAGTCCTTGTTGGCCTGGATCTTATCAGGAAGGACTTCGATACCAGACGACGAGACGAGGTCGCCTAGGAATTCTACCGTTGATTTGCCGAGTTCGCACTTCGTTGGGTTGACTGTGACACCGTGTTGGAAGAGAGTTCGAAGATGCTCGAGGTGCTCTTGTTCCGATGAACTGGCTACTAAAATATCATCGTGGTAGAAATAAGCGAAGTCTAGGCCACGAGTGACATCGTGAATGATGCGTTGGAAGGTTTGTGCAACGTTGCACAGTCCAAATGGCATTCTTAAAAATTCAAACAAACCGAAAGGAGTGATGATGGCTATTTTAGCAATATCATTTTCTTCTACAGGTATCTGGTGATAGGCGCGAACCAGATCGATCTTGCTTTAGATCAGCTTACCTGTGAGGCATGCGGTAAGGTCCTGCATGTGTGGGATGGGATATCTATCTGGGACGATTAAGCGATTGAGTGCGCGGTAATCACCGCAAGGGCGCCGGCCACCAGATTTCTTGAGGACCATCTGCAGGGGGAGAGGATCAAGGGCATGTCGGAAGGGCGGATTATTCCAAGTTCAAGGATGTGCTCAAACTCCGCCCTAGCTACCTTTAGTTTCTCGGGCGGTAGTCGGCGTGGACGGCATGTGGCGGGTGGACGATATGTATGGTGCGTGACTTGAGATGCCACGGGCAAAGCTGAGTTCATTTGCTGAAGGAGTTTGGAATACTGAGCAAAGAGGTTAGCGTAGTCTGGCGAGGTCTGGGGCAATGCATAGACTAGTGTTATAGATGCGATATCGGCGGTGATACCACGTACACTGAGTTTCGTTGCAGTGTCGACTATCATCTGGCGTTTCGCATCGACCAAGAGGTCGAAATGTCTGAGAAAGTCAATGCCGATGATGGCAAAGTGGACTGCAGTGACAGTGAATACCCAGCGGAACGTGCGCCGAAGATCTAGGCCTAGGGTAAGCGGCCGACGACCGTAAGTGGTTACTGGCGTGCCATTGGCGGCACTGTGGCTTGCCGACAAAGTAGTGAGAGGCTCATCTGGCATAGGGGGAAGAACGCTGACTTCCGTCGCGGTAACAACTGAGAACCGGATCTCGGTGTCACAATCCCTAATGTAGATGAGACGACTTTGGGCTTTGCTGGCACCGCTAGTCGTCCTTGCGGTCCGGCCTGGCAAATCATCTGTAGCGGAGTAGCTACATGCCTGTACGCCCTTATGGGCCTTATTAACGAAACACGCGTGGTAAAAGCAGTAACCTGGAGCACCAGGTTTTGTGCGACGGGACGATGATCCAGAGCGGTTGCGGTGCTTACGTTTTAAAATGAGTTCCTCAAGCTGGCGCTGAAGGGAAGCTATTTACGATGATAATGCGTCTATTGCCGACGGGTGGCTAGTCGCGATTGTTGTTGTGGTTGCACCAGCAAAAATCTGCTTAGGAGCTTTGGTTTTAGTCTCTGGCTGGTGCCATTCGTTGACGCGGTCTGCTAGATTTGCAATTGCTGTGAGTGGCAGGTTTCTTGCTACTGCAAGGATAGCCTGGGGGCTTTCAGGAAGGCGTTGCATCCACAGCTCGCGGAGAATCCCTACGTCCATTTTGAACGTGCTGATGAGCTGTTGTATTTCGCGCAACAAGGCTGAGGGCATCCTATCTTCTAGTTGCAGATCACTAAATAGTTGCTGCAGACGGACCTTGTCAGAAGGCGTGATTCGCTGAATAATAGCTTGTTTAAGATTCTCTTATTTCATTACTAGAGGGGGAAACATATGATGTCTCACCTGCGAGGATATACTCTGAAGATGGCGAGATATTAGCTGATTATACATGGGGAAATCAGAAGAAATCCTATGAATGTAAAAACGGATTCTAGGTGTAAAACTATAACGAAGGATCACTGCCCCAAAAAGGTGGAGGGGCTAACGCAATAGATTTGACCAGGACAGGCTCACCGGCGTTAACTGCGTATGGAGACGGCGTATCCACCACATAATCCATCGCAAAAAGCAGATAACAGATGTGGTAGATGAGAAAACAATATGCTCACAAGTAATGAACCACAGAATCATTGGAACGAGCACACCAGAATGAAAATTCAAAATGGCGGACGGCGTGTTCTGGAGCGGGATCACCAATTGTTGGGGGAGTCCGAGATACTAGTCGGTAAGGAATGACACGTAAGAGACGTGTCAAATACGCGACAGTATAAAGGTTGGAGGCGACGGAACCAAAAGTATATTGTGCAGGATACAAAATAGGAAGCGAATCAACCAGAGCGAGAAACGATGCAGCAAAATACTCACCAAAACGCTTTGTGAAAACGGATGTGCAGTCAGTAAAACAAATGGACGTTTTGAAGATTAAAACAACCGTAAAATCCAATGTTGCAAAATACTGAAAGAGAGCGTTTTCCGGTACACTACAATACTCAACGGTTAGCATATAGAGCTGTGTAATCTGCTTTAGCCATAGGATATTTGCTGACGATCTGTCATCATACGTCTCGGGTGCAGCCATACGGCGCTCTTAAGAAATTGTCTTTATGCGCCTATGCCTTTAAATAAATAAATAAATGATTTATTATGTAATATACTAAGATACTGCAGTACCATTACCGTTGACAGTAATTTCTTCTTTGTCCACACAGAAGATTGGCAATGTCTAATACAACTTGTAGTAGGGACCTATGCGCCTCACCCATTAATCTGCATAATACCTGCATTTTCATAACGAAAGGTAAAGTTAGTATGGCTGATGAAAAAAGGACAATATAGCTATGCTCAATCTCATCATTGACATGTGGAGCAGAACAGAAAGTATCAACCTCATTCTAAAATGACTAATCAGATAATCGTTAGGCTTATTTACTGCCACGGATTTTTCAGTGATTTTGCTTCAAAAGCAAGGTCTAACGCAGCCACACGAGGGAAAATCATCAAGCATTGTGTTACTAAGCTCAAACTTTACATATTTTGGGCATTATAAGCGGTTAAGCGCTTAGAAGCTTTGATTCACAACTGTCCAGCGAACTGGAAAAATATGATTTACCATCTTGGCATCGATTCATAGTGACAACACAATTCCCTCGGAAAACGTCGCGAGACGGTCTCAAATGACACACGTGCACCCAAGTTATATATATATATATATATATATATATATATGATGTCGATCGAGTACAATCCATTGTTGCTTGCCGCTTCCGCACTTGCCACTTTTTCTCCGCATGCATGAGGGCTTTCTCCTGCACCTCGGCAACTGCCTTCGGGATCAGATCGCGCCATGCAAGCCCATCAACCGCCTTCGATTCCCATGATCTGCAATCAAGATTAGAACGTGAGAGGCTCACTTTAATCATGTCCTGGTAACGTAACTTTGGTTTCCCCACGTGCCGCTTCCCTATACTCAGCTGGCCAAATAATACTTGTTTCGGCATCCGTCTCGAATCCATACGACTCACATGACCGAGCCACCTCAGGTGTCTCAGCAAAAGTATGCAGTCCACTGCATACATTCCACTACGGCGCAACACTTCCGTGTCTGCAACTCTGTCGCCCCAACCGATGCGCAAAATCCGTCGCAGACACTGTTAATGGAACGGTTCGAGATATCACACATCCCGTCCGTACATCGTCCGAGTTTCACTGCCGTATAGAAGAACGGACAGCACCATGGATTTGTACACCATCAGCTACGTGTCAATGGTAAGCTGATGGTTGTTCCACACTCGGTACTCTAGCTTCCCGAATGCCGTCGCTGCCTTCTAGACGCGGATATGCAGCACACTGTGTAGCTGCTGATCAGTCGACATCACACTCCCAAGGTAACAGAAGCGGGAGGTAGTGTCCAATACTTCACCACCAATGGTTATTGGCGGCAACCTTGCAGATTGCACCTCCGGTGAATGCTGTAACACACAGACGGTTTTGCTTGCGTTGATGGTGAGCCTAAATTTGGTCTCCGTCGAAGCCAGAGCACTAGTCATGTGCTGCAACTCATCCGCGCTGTGTGCAAACAACTCACAGTCGTCAGCAAACAGCAACATACGGATAGTTGTCTCACAGACTAGAGTTCTCGCACCGAAACGACGGATGTTCAGCAACCCACCATCAATACGGTGCTCCACACGAACACCGTAAGCACAAGCGGCATTAAAAACACAGGACAGCATGGTATGAAGATATATAGTAAACAGGGCAGGAGCTAAGATACAACCTTGCTTTACACCAGAAACAACTGCAAAGTCATCCGAGGTCTCTCCACTCAGCTGCACCCGCGCTCGCATACCACTGTGCAGACATTCAATTAAACTTACAAACTTACGCCGGTTACCAAACTTACCCAACATGAGCCACAATGCCTCGTGATTCACCGTATCAAATGCCTTGGTGAAATCAACCAAAAGCGAGTACAATGGATGGTATCGTTCTCTGCCATGTGATGGTGGAAAATTTTTGCGCCGATGCTTTGGTGACTAGTGATGTGGTTTTCAATCATTTATCCTAGACTACCTCTAGGGTGCACTCAGTCATGTATGTCCAACTGTAATGCTAAAAACACACAATGAATGGCTAGGATCACAGAATTGAAGGTTTGGTTTTTGTTCGCTACGACGGATACATCGATACAGAGCCCGAAAAACTGCAATGCATTTCTCATTATCTGGTTCTGTCCGCATTCGGAGCAAAAATTTTCCACCATCACATGATACCAACATCCTTCATGAGAAGCCAAATATGAAGAGTTATGGCGTTGGGGGAACACACGCTGCCTTCACATAAACAATACTGGCCCATCCACTTGCAGTATTCTATCAGAGAAGTACGTCTGATCCTACCAATTACCGTTCGGTAACACTTCTCTCTGCGCTTTCCAAAGCCATGGAAGCAATCATCGCTGACGTAATGATGGGCCACTTGGAAAACCTAGGCAATGCATTATTAGAATGCGTTGGTAACTTTCTCCGTGAACAGCAGTTCTATGTTAGAGACCGATCATCTCTGCCCGACTCTAATCGAGTGGAGTGCGACAATCTTACGAGAGCCATCACCTCAAAAATTTTACTGTTCCGGATGACGTTAAACGTTAGCCGGACATCAAGAGAATGGCCGACCACAAGATCCTCCATGTGCGACGTAGATAGGACCTAACATTGATCGGTGAGGAATTCACTGCCATTAAATGTGGTCAAGTGATACATTATCCACATCTGCCATAGACACGCCTATCTCTAGAATATTGGGGCATATGACTTGCAGACAAGCCCTCAAGAACTTGACCTCGACGTGCTGGTGCAGGACGACTTCGGTTATTCCAGACACTCGGAATCCAAAAGTGGTAACCAGCACGTTGTTAGCTTGAGGATGGCATTCGAAAGTTTAGATTCATTCATCTTCTCCATCATGCTTCATGCCTACGTGCGTTAACACGTCGAATACGTAATCCAGACTTGGCACGCTTGGCTAAACCGTGACCTTGCATCGCTTGAAACTCACCATGGTCGAGCAGCGACTAAATACACTCCGAGTGTTCAGTAGACACTACAGGCGCCTACGTGGAGACCTCATATTAGTCTAACAGATACGGAACGACCCCACGTACACTTGTTGCCATCTACTGCAACTCATCCCGAACACCAACTTTACAGGCAATAGCATGAAACTGAGTCAACAACACAGTCGCCTTTTCATTAAGGCTGGACGAACCTCAGCACATAGCGACTCAGTGATTTCGCCATAAGTAGCCATTGAACGTTTCGGTGCCTACGCTGTTTATGTGTTCAACGACAGCCTGGACGTTAAGAATTCTATCCGACCGGACGCATCATTAGCACTACTTGCCAGCGGCCCAGTTTAGTCGTTAACACATTTGTGAAAGAGGATAAGTATATTAACAGCAATGTATTGGAACGATCATCTATGCCAATGAAGGATATGTGCAAAATGTCCGCCGGCATTCTGCTTACAGTGCACAAACGGCTTGATGCAATTGGCGAGCACTTTCTCCAATGTATCCCACTTGATCGCGCGACATTCGTTCACAATATTTTCTTTCAATTGATCCAATGTATTCGGTCTTGTTTTGTACACTCGCCGCTTCAGATAGTCCCATAGAAAAAGTCCATGGGATTCAAATCTGGTGAGCGAGCAGGCCACTCCATTGGTCCACCGCGTCCGATCCGATGGTGGCCAAATGTGTCGGTGAGGTAAGCACGCACCGTTTTAGCAGAATGTGCATGTGCACCAAATAGTATGAATGCCCTTCGGCCTCCAACTGGGGAAGCACAAATGTCTGCAGCATTTCCAAATACAACGATGCTAGGAAAAGATAAGTCTTTAGTACTTCAAAACAAAAACCTACCGGTCACATTCCCGGAAAAGAGATATGGACCCAAGATTTTCTGGCTTGTTAATCCGGCCCGAACCATCAGTTTCACACTGTCATCATCATCATCATCAACAGCAGTACATCAGCCATTTGAACTGATGCTTCGCTGCCATACAACCATGAGGACCTATGAAATAAAGAATAAGAAGAGGGAGAGGAGGGGGACTTACCTGAAAACCTTAATGCCCTAAGCAAACATTCAGGGTCAAGGCGCCTACACCTTGTGTTAACAACATTCCGTCACAAACAGCTGGCTATCGTGCAAAGATAAGGCGGCATCGGCGAGACAGCTTCCTTGCGGCTTTCACTGCCACGCGTCATAATCAGCCATTACCCCGCAGATAACTCAGCACCAAACACACTTTAAACAGACAATCCAATTAGGAGACGGCAGCAGACGCGCCACTGGTGTCGGTTGCGAGCCATGTCCTGTAAAGTCTCGAGCCAAGCACAAGGTGAGTCACGTGGGCTCCAACCCGGAAGGCTAGACGGACCAACGGCACCCAGTTTGGTCGTCAGTGACTTTATTTCCCGCTGCCAAGTCAACTTCTGTCCACCTCGAGCCTTGCGCCATCCGACACCTGGTAGACTGAACAAGGCCCTCCTAGGTAAGCGGTGACCAGGCATACGTAGCACGTGCCCGAGCCAACGTAACTTATTCAGTGCTATCTGTTGTTCTAGCGAGCTAGCATGATCATCACCACCTAGTACTCGCCTACGCACATCATCGTTGCGGACACGCTGGTGCCATCCGACACCAGCAATGCTTCGCAAACAACGATGATCAAAGACTTGAAGGCGCCTCAGATCTTCAGACCGAAGGGGCCAAGTCTCACTACCATAAAGCAGAACGGCCCTCACTGTGGCCTTGTATACACGGCCTTTCAGACGGAGGGAAACTCCCTTCTGTCGCCAAAGATGACGCAGGTTCAAGAAGGCAGCTCTGGCCTTGCAATGCGTGAGCTCACGTCACACTGTGGTTCATATGTGATGCGTTAAATTTTCGTGGGTTGCTGGTAGCCCAACAGTAGTTTCCTTGTTCCATGCAGATGAAACAATGTCTCATCTGTAGCGATAACAGAACGAATATCCCCGTGATCCATAAACCAGCGGCAAAATTCATGCCGCTTCTCCGGATCGCATGGGTTCAAAACCTGCACTTGAAGTGCACGAAACCTCCGAAATTTTCGTTCCAGTAATATCCGGTGTACCGCATGTCGGGTCGTGTCAGTGCTGTGCGATCCGGCATTCGCAACTACTGAATGTGTCATGACCGTGGAACAAACGGTTGAACGTGAATCCTCAGTGATCTATTTACACAGTTTCCATGGATACTTAAAATACCAAAAATTCTAGTACCATGGCATATTAAGGTTTTCCAAATTGGCCGGATACGTATCTGGGCGATAAGGAATATTTAAACATTCAAGTCTGCCAAGGCGGGGAACTCAAGTCAAGTCAATAAAATGCTTAATACACCAACAACGCTTGAATATTCAGCCGTAAACAGACTGGCTTAATCAAATAAATGCATCGTACGCGCTGGATTCTTCCATCACCTTTCTTTCTAAAATGGGTGATTAGATTTGACCTAAACGCTTCTTTATCTACTTTAGGATTCTTTTACCATACCAATACTGTAAAATTCCTTCTCGTGCTCATTGCGAAACTGATTTTGATTTAATTCTCCAAGCTGATGGAATAAAATGAGATTTGATAAAATCTGTTCAAAAGGCACTGCACTCAGCTTTCTTTTTATTTCTGTATTCTGCTGGAATTAACTCCTTAGGCGGCCGCGCACTTGCAAATAGATCCGATGAGCCTCCAGTAGCTGGTAGACATTGTTCCGGACTCATTTATGCAGAAGTAGCATCTCATATTTTCACCGCCTAATTGTTACGAATTCTTATTTTGCTAAGGTGGTTTATGTGAAGGTAACATTCAGTCTACAACAGCGTTGTCACTAACCCTTTTATCATTTGCTGGGATAACATTAAGCAACTGTCGAAGCGCCATCAACATTTGAACACGGTAGCCAGTGCATTATGCACTGCTGTCGAGATGTTGCAAACCACCAGCCAAAAACGTCGGCATCGACCCAATCTGAGCTGGCCTTTGTCGAAATCGACGAGGGTCATTAACATATTTCAAGGACACATGCACCGCAATGCGTCCTCACGTCGTATTCACACCCCCAGACATGCGTGGATGAGTAAATACAGTAGACGTACATGCCATTGGTGGGTCGGCAAATTAGTGCGTTCCAATCTACCCCTGACCAGCGCGGCGACTGAGCAAAAACGAAAGACTCTTCTCAAATGCACTGTAGTCATCCAACGGGGCTATGTGGTTCCGATATTTGCAATGAACAACACTCACAGAGACCTTTGAAGACAACTCGAGATCACTCGCAGTATGAGTGGCACTCAGGTCGGACACTAGGTCCACATGAGTGAGATTGCAAAGCACCACCTTTATTTCGTATGTGTTCCCATGCTTTTGAGTTCCGATTACCGTGTGGCTACTGGAATCTAGTTAGGAAAATTTCTCAAGCGCGTGGTAACCTGTATCCATGCGTCTCGTTTTTGAGGCTGTCCTCAGGCTCGGCCTTGACAACCGCGGAATGTCCGCATGCAGGCAAACACAGTTGTGCATGATACATTACCATCCCAATGGGCGAACATTAATCCTCATGGAGCGTAATAACGCAAACGTGTATGACTTCGGTTTGGAGGTAAAAGTAACAGCCAAACATTCATGCTACGAGCAGTTGCGCGTCGAATAGTAAAGCGTGCAACAAATAATGATTTACTGACCATCTTGAACACTACCTGCGTTCTGTCTGGCTCACCCCTGTCGTCTTTTTGGATCCACGCAACTTGGCGTAAATTGATTCGGTCCATCCATCCGTCACGACGCACAAACCACTGAGTTTGAGCGTCGTAGTAATTCTGCACCATTATCGGCCATTGGAAGCCCCACAGGCACAACACTGCGCTGGACCAAGAGTATGTATGTCACAACTAGGCATACGAACGAGACCGTAGTAACATGTGCGGCCGAGAGAGAGAGAGAGTACTAAGCAATTCAAATTTCTTGGTTACAATGACGAAGAAAGAAGCATTACCCTCCGCTTTTATTCCAAGTTAACAATGTCTTTCGAATCTGTCGTCATTAACACTCGTTCTCTTTTACCTAAATTAGATCTAGTTTCAACACTTATATTTATGAGATCCCCCGATATTGTTTTTATCACTGAGACTTGGTACACATCAGAAATTAGTGATTCTCAGCTTAACATCTTAGGCTATAAACTTTTCCGCAAGGATCGCTCACACAAACGTGGTGGTGGCTGTGCCAAATATCTTCGAAATTACCTGACTGCAATTCCCGCAGATGAACCTATGCTAAATGACTTAGAAGATACACTATGGCTAGTGATCCCATCTACTGATATTCTAGTGGGTTATATCTATCGGCCTCCCCTAACCACTCAATATGAAACTCAAAAGCTAACCGATTTGATCAATGCTGCTTCCAGCAACACATGCAAATCCAAAATTATGTGTGAAGGTTTTAACCTACCACATGTTAACTGGATGCGGCCTGCAGTCAGAAACACTGCGGTGATTGAGGAAATCATCTCATGTATTCACCTCAATGGCTGGACCAAGCATGTTAGAAAGCCAACCAGAACTGCCAGTACCTTAGACCTTGTAATCACGATGGGAATCTCTTACGCTTATATATTCATTGATAATCCACTACCTGGCTGTGATCACAACACGGTGCTTTGTGATATGACTATAGATTCAACTAAACGACCAAGTAAAATGCTAAAACCCATTCGTAACCTCCATCATGTGGACTGGAACTCATTTAACGAACTTATCAGTACCATGAATTGGAATACGTCATTCCTAACTCGCAACCCCACTGTGGCTACAAAGGTGTTTATTAACAATACTGCCCTTGGTGTGGATCTACTAGCACCTACTATATGGAGAAATACCCATGAACATGGTGGTGAACTCAAGCTTCTGCACAAAGCCACAACCAAACTAAGGAAACTTAAATCGTTATATCGCAGGAACAACAGCTTCGCAACATTGCTACAAATACACGAGAATCTGCTACGTCTACAACATCTAACCCAAACAGAGAAAATCAAAGAGGAAACTCGGGTAGTTAAAAAACTTGAGAAAGTACGTACATTGATGCAACTACTCAAAAGAAAGAACCATAAACCCCATTAGAAAATTGAAACGTTGGCTCTAAACGAAGGTTCAGTAACGCGTGACGTCTCCTGTTTATGCGAGGCCATCAACTCTAGGTTTGCCTCCTGCTTATTCTCCAACACTCAGCCATTTCATCCTCCACTTCTAAGAAGAACGACCGAGTTATATTGCAATATCTTTGTGACGTTAACAGAGGTGCATAGTGCGATCGCATCCACAAAACAATCAACTCGTCTGGGCCCAAAAGACACCTGCCCAACTGTTATAAAACCCGAAGGAAAAAACATCGATCTACGGTTATTAAACAGTTTCACACTTTCCCTCACTACCGGATGCCTTCCATCTCAATGGAACCAATCCATTATAATGCCTAAGCACAGGGGTGACCCAAGAAATAATGCGTCAAACTACTGCACAACTAATCGCACCTCTGATTCTTCCAAAGCCAGGCAGAATATTCAAGAAGAACATCTTTCAATATCTTACAAGACTGGATCTGATCAACCCCACACAACATGGCTTTCTCCCAAAACGCTCCTGTGTTACCTGCTAGCTACAGTTCCTCGATCACGTCACGACTTTGATTGACAGTGGAATGACATTCACTATAATTCTGTTGGACATACAAAAGGCGTTCGACCGTGTGCCGCACAAGCCACTGCTGTCTGCATCAGAGTCATGTGGAATTGGTAATCCTCGGCTAAACTGGTTCGACTCATACCTGAACGGTCGAACCCAGGTAGTTAGAATCGGTCAGCAATATTCTACACCGAAACACATAATCGGCGGCGTCTTCCAGGGAAGTGTGCTCGGACCAGTACGTAAACAACATATGCGACCCGATCAAACCTGGACGCCCATTTCTGTTTGCAAATGACCTCAAACTGGTCTACTCATTTCATCCAGACCAAATATGCCTGGGAAACATCCGTGAAGACCTATGCGCACTATATAAAGCTAATGAACGTTTATTAATGAAGTTCTCCGCAATGAAATCCCAACTACTTGGGTACAGATGCCGCATCCCAGAAGGCTCTATCACACTTGCGGGAAACGTGATCCCAACGTCTGATTCAGTTCGGCACTTAGGAAGTACGTACTCCAACTCCCTCATTTTTCAGATTATGCGCTTTATCAGCTTGCAAAGGTGAGGCAGCTATGCGAATATATCAACAGGACTTTCTACCTACCTGAAGCACGAGTTGAGTCATTCAAGACAATAGTACGACCGACTCTGGAATACTGTACTATCGTTCACAGCCAATTGAGAAAGAAAGACAGAACAGCTCTGGAAAATATCCAACGATCATTTACCAAGCTAGTCATTGGACGCTACTCAAACCTGAGTTATTATGATTGCTGTCAAAAACTCCAACTGGATCCTCTTTGGTTGAGACGCTTAAAGAACAACCTCATTCTCTTCTCCAACATTATAAACCAACGAATGTACGCAGACAGCACCGCACTTGAACTACGTAAGACTTCAGTCTACCCCACACATAATGGCGGCTACTTGATACGCACAAAGCTTGCAAATCATAAACTAGATGGAATTTCTTTGTAGTGAGATACGCTGATCTGTGGAACCAACTACCCCTAAAGATACGCATGAGTGCAAGCTATGTCACATGTCGAAATTCCCTACAGACGTTCCTCATTATATCAAATGTGTTGAAGACCTTTGACTCACAGCAAACTCTAGAAACATTGACAAAAGCTGATAGAAAAAACATATGAGCAGATATTTGCTTGCGACTAGCTTACCCACTACATGTCATTACTTACAATACCAAATCTTGCGTCTGTGCAGACTAGTATTCCATCTCTTTTATTATCTACTCTCGAGCCCCACAAACTAGAAAATGATGATACAAATATCGGTAAATTCCATATCTTAGGTGCTCGGGTCTAGGACCCGAGAAAAAATAGAATCATGATCCGAAATTCTATTATTTAACTTTCCTTTACTATTATGATTTATGTCGCATAAAACATGAAACCTATTCACTATACAAAATGGTTGCTCCCGCTTAAGGGGCCATGTACCATTTTTCGGTATATATATACAAATTTAATTAATTGAATATTTTTATTTTTATGTCATATATATATATATATATATAAAGAATTTACCACAGTTGTGTATCCTTCGTCGAATTCACATCTGCGTTATTTTGGCCACCTGTGCGGCTGGTTCTGCATTCGATAGCGGTACGTTAGCTTGCTAGACAGAAATAATACATTAACTCATTACTGACTTCTATTTTTGTTGTGTAGGGCAGATAATTTGGCAGTAACGGACTTTGCAATCTGAACTTTGATGTTATTCGACTGTATGTTTTGCCTGAGGTTTTTATATTTTCTTAGGAACTGTAATAGTTGTGTCTTACAGTTCTCTATAGGACTGGCGAGTTCCTGTTGGACTCATTTCCGACATGTTCCCCTATCATGTCATTTATTTCCCTATCTATTCCGTATTTGTATGTGGCTCCTCAGCTACAAGCAATTTAGAACATGCTGTGTGAGCTGGCTCCGATAAATTGTCTTTCCTTCATTGGGGTTGTAATCTGCAAAACACTTGGAACCTGGGCAACACGTAGCCAAGTGGAAATGCATTGCACTATATGCTGCAACTCCGACTATGTGGTTATTTTACAAAAAGAGAACATTAAATGAATAATACATTGACGATTTCCAAACTCAGGCACAGGTAATCTGCGGGTCGAAACAATAAAACACATTGGAGCGGAACTGACCAGTTCAGAGCCAAGTGCAAGAGATGGTAAGAAAATTCAACATATTAATAATTACATACTCCATGCAAAACGACAAGGCAGTGTCAGAATTGATTAGTTGAATGAGTGCCTGCTAAGTTCCCTAAATGGTGAGGAAAGATGAGGTGGGAAACAGGTTCGGTGAGATTTCGGGGTCAAATTTTTCTGTAGAGTCATTGAAAGAGGAGATTTGATGGTAACTAGAGCTGAAACACATTGGCGGCGCAAAATGAGACGAAACGCCAAACAAAATTGTGTCGGCTGCTGGATGCAATCCAAATAGACCTGTTGACTTAGGGTCTAGGTGTGATCAGGTACGAGGTACAGGCTACAGAAGGAAGAACCCGTTTGTTGCTCCGGCTAACCCATATTCTGCTGAGGCAGTCAATTTACTACATTAATGCACATGCTATGGAAGATGCTGAAGAAGCACTCACATGCGATTCCATCTTTACAATTTAGAACTTTTTAACGGTATGATCTATGAAAAACGGAAATTAGCCACTTTGCACTATTTGTAATGGCAAAACCACTCCTCTGAATTGCTGCTTGTTAGGAACTCTCTCCCTTACCAACATGAAAACCATCATCGTTGATACACATATCTAGCGGTGTTTTGCGATATACCGGCCTGGATTACAGTTTGGTACAGTGGAATTATTCAACAGCGCTAATGTTGCTTTCCCTTTTTAAGGACTGCCTCATATCCTTGCATTATTAACTGAGGTTTTGGCTAATGAATGCTTGTGCTGCATTAGTGAGGCTCATAAAGTGCAAGTACTCGCTCGGTTTTGTTGATTTCGGTAAACAAATCTCTTAATGAGACTTTTTTTCTCTACCATCAATCATCACGTATAAATAAGTAATCTATTTGGCTCTACTCTGCAAGACTTGGTGGGTTTTCGACTGTCAAGGGTTCTTTCTATAAATAGTGACATTTGTCGCTTTATCAACGCTGCGACGTGCCGGATGTGTGTCTCGCCACTAAATAAACTCACCGCCCATTGCTTCACTCCAGTGGGGCATTGGATCCACCAACACAATGTTCGAATTGTGGGGAGGATTGCGCCACTTTTTGTCAACCAAACAAACGAAAGGCGTGTGAACTGTGCGATCAGTCACCAGCTCCCAATGGGAGCGAGTCCCCGAACTTGTCCCGCTGCCTTGCGGAGAAGCTATTTAGCCCGAGGCTCAGGGTGGTTTCCCCTAAGTCAATATCATACTTCGGTTTGTGCAACCGGGTAGTATCTCACCCACTGACTAAACCATGGGTTTCGCTGTGTGGTATTCGGTTTTCTTTTAATGGCAGCTGTAACTTTATTTGATTTCTATGCTTTTGATGGCTTTTTATACGTTCTTAGACTGATGCAAATATATACGCTGCTGTCTGTCTTCAACTCGGTTTATGTGTGTATCAACCACAAAAGCCCTAATCAAGGCGTGTGAGTTGTTTTTCCAGGAAACCGGACACCAAACTATCTTCAGTGGAATGTTTGTGAAAAGTAAGATAGTTCCGCGTTCAACGTTGCCTCTAACATCCTCATGAAAGTTAATCCATTTCACACACAGCCCTTGGTCGCTTGCAGTGCAGCACCGTAAACCGTTGGTGTATATCTAGTAGACCCATGAATGTATCAATCAAGTTAAGGTTCTCAAAGTTTTCAATGTATTCAAATGAGTCCAGGAATCTGTGTACATAAGTATGCGTCAATCAACAATGAACAATGATTTATCACGGGTAAAAAACCATGCGCTTGACAAGTCCCGTAGGATGGTTGAAGTAAAATGTAAAAGTTAAATTACCAGTAAATAAGGAAATGGTTATTTTAAGCTTCCACCGATTTAAATGCACTACGGGATAACGATAGTTTTAAGTGGGAATGGGATGTGCACAGGCAAAGTAGTATAGAGCTGTTATAGTTCAGTAAATGCGTGAGAAATAAAAAAGGAAACGACAACGCTCACGCGTGCGTGTTGCCTCATTTGACTGATGTGGTATGTTAATCCAGTATAGATAGATCCTGGCTACTCACATGGACACTTCTGCATGTATCCTCACCGCCATGTTGCGGAGAGGGCGGTTAAGTACATGGTTACGTTTGCGTTGTTTCGTCCTCCAAGTGGAACGGACTATATCAAGTAATGCAAGTTGGAAAGTGCTTCATCAAGGCGTATTTTGAAAAGCGTTAATGTAGGTGCAAGGATAACGTGAGTCGGGAGAGTATTCCAGGCAGGGGGAACACGGAGGGTGAAAACGTTTCGTCAATAATCAAGCCGAATTTAGTGCGTGGCCAGCTTGAGCTGATGGCCTCTCAGGTTGGTATTGTGGCTTAGCTGCAACAGGCTGCGACATGGGTGAGTTAGGTTCGTCAATATTAAGTAAACCATGATTAGGTCTTCTCGCTGACTTCCGTATTTACCACTGTACAGTCTCAGGGACTGCAGACTGTGTTGGTAGGAGAGATGAAACAATCCTCTAAAGAGTTTGGTGGCTCGACGTTGGCGAGCTTTACGTACGTGGACGTCACGTTTGCTCGAGTGACGCCAGGCCTGGATCGCATATTTCACCTGAGGCTTCACGTAGATGTTCAGCATTTGCGCGAAGATTGGTGACTCGAAATTTCCGAGTCCAACATGTTGACGGGCTCCTTTTGATGCCTTTTCAGCCTGTCTCGAGCAACCAAGATCGTCCTGCACCATAACTCAGAGGATGTTTTCTTGGAAAGCACGTTGTAACTGCTGGTCGCCAAGTCAATACTCATAGATAAGCTGCTGGAGTATGCATACGACTTTGCACTTGGTCACGTTGAACTGGAGCCGGTTGTCGGATGACCACGCATAAGCCCTGTCGAGATGGCTTTGCTATGCCATGTGATCATCCGATGTCTTGCTATGATGCCAGATTTTGACATCATCTGCAAATAGTAAGCAATTCGACTGCAATACACTGGCAAGCTCGGTAAACAAAGTTAGGAATAAACTTAGCCCTAGTACCGATCCTTGGGGCACGCTACACGACGTCATTTGGGTCGGAAATTGAGCTACGAAGTCTCACATTCAGCTGACGTTGACCGAGGAAGTTGACGATCCAAGCGAGTATAGGGTCACCGATTCATCAGCTTCGAAGCTTGTGAAGGAGAATGCGGTGGTCCAAACGATCGAACGCTCTCTAGAAGTCTAGGTGAACAACGTCGGCTTCACTCTGGCATCGGCTGTTTCCGTTCAGCTTGCTCGGGCTAGCAGCAAGTTTGTAGTACGGAATCGACTTCGACGGAATCCGTGTTGCTGTGACACTAGGATGTTATTGCTCTCAAGATAACCCATGAGCGCCTCTGCATTTATACGTTCCATTACTTTGGATAAAACTGGGAGGAGGGTTGTTGGACGGTAGTTCGAGGGATCCGAACGATTACCACTTTTATTAAAAGAAGTGGCTACTCCATGTTTCCACATTGTGGGAAATTGCATTTCGTCGAGACAAGATGGAAAGGACCGACCTAATGGTTCGGCAAAGTTGATGACTGCTGTCTTCAATGCCTTCGGTTTGATGTCGTGCACGCTAAGTGACCTATGCACGCGCAAGACATTAGCGTTTTCATCACATTGGCTGCCGTGAAAGATACGTGGTTTAACGCTGGTGGCGATGGAAGGTGTGTCAACAGCGGATGAATTGATGATTCACTCTGGACAGTATAGATGAAGTGTTGGCGAAGCACGTTGGCTGCATCTTGTGCGGTTTGCAGAAAATCGTTTGTAGCACGTAAAACCGGGACCCCGCGTTGCAATTTGTGGAGATTGTTGACGCATTCATACAGCAAGTTGCGATTTGTACTGAATTGCGCCGCTAAGTACTGTTGGTGCTGGAGTTTGTCTTCTCGGATTAACTTGACGCAATGGTTTCGTTAAGTTGTGTAAGCACCCCAGGTCAGGTTACTTGGACAGACATTGTAAGCGTGCCAGGCTGAATCCCCATTTTCTAGTATGGCTTCTCAGGAACGAATACACTTGCTTCGGGCGAAGGACCTTGCTTTCTGACGCAATTACTACTAGCTCAGTGAATTTTGGGTGACGAACAACATCCAGGCGATATCGGGCGGCTTTTCGGCCAGGTGGTGGTAGCGTGTCCTCAAATAGCCGAGCCAATTTGTGTTCTGGTTAGTCAGACAGAGTTAATTGTTTCTCTCATTGACATCCCTCACTAAATAGTGGGCAAATCTAACTTGACAGTCCAGTTAAAAGCAAAACATTCCCTATAACAAGCGCAATAACCAGTACGTAGTGCGGCATGATACAGTTGTCTAAGAAGCGGAGCTTGGAGGCATGTATTAATTGCACATGCCATCATTTGTTTCCCATCCTAATGCGAACGCTTTGTGCAGATTGTGTAGACAGTGGGTTGTGACAAGATTGTGTTGGGTTATTGATGAGGCTGAAATGCTTCACGTGACTTATCAGCTTGATCTAGGTGTGCTTCACCATTCCACGCTGTACTCTCGAGACAACTTGGAGAAGGCGACTAGTAAAGGGTTCCAGAGGTTGCGGTTGATTCGATGTGCTTTCGGGACCCTAAGAAATGATGCGTTGTGAATCTCTTCTACGCTTTCTTGGGACCCCACCTAGGGTATTGCGCCCAAGTTTGTCCATTATGTCTTGTGTGGAACAGAATGCAGCTTTTAAAGGGTGTTGCATGTCGCTACTAGATTAGCTCAGGTGTTATGGGCACAGTCGTATCTCGAGTGTCTATTTAGTTTGGCAATGCGTTATTGGAGGATTCGTGGGTAGATCGGTTAGCACTTATCTTGGCTATTTAGTCTCGCTAAACTTTGGAGGTTTCAGAGCTACACCATCAAGCTGCTCAAGTAGCGATCCGATCTAGCAACAGCAAATACCCGTCTATCGCGCCGACTGATCGAACGCTAGAACCCACTTCCATAGACTGGGGTTGGTGCATCTGCCATAAAAAGATTTGATATTCAGCTAGATGCTCTGGGGTGGCAAGCACCAACTCCCACCCTCTTCTAATTGACTCCTCCCTTTGAAATTAGATTTTTGCCTACCTACACAACTTTGTCTTGTCCCACACTCAAACGAACTTCCCTTCGAATCTGCTTGATTTGCATTTGGTGATTACAATCAACCAAGTGTGCCAACACGGCGCTCATCACAGTTTTTCTTCCACCGTTGCGTAGATAAGCTGGACAATGCTCGCGTATTCTCTCAGACAGCCTCCTAGTATTTCTTCCAATGTATCTTGCTCGACATTGACAAGAGAAGAAATATGCACAATAAGAAATACATTATCAGGAAAGTCTGTTTTTGAGTTGGGGCCTCACGATTGGTGTTGAAGTAAAACTTAGCCGCAAGCTCGCTGCGTAGTACGTATAACTCATAGCGTCGGATAATCTTCTAAATGTTGTCTGCGCGATGCCATCCCCCTTGAACGGCAACGACAAGCAAACCGGTTTCTTTTCTACCGAAGCTGGTTTAGCTCTCATTTCTCTGCACTCCATATATTTCCGAACAAATTTTTCTGGATAGACGTTTCTCTCGAAAACGCCACTTAAGAAACTGAGCTCGTCCGCAAGTGTGTCCTCACTACAAATCCTTCTGGCCCTTTCGCTTAGACATCTAATCAAGCTGCGTTTCTGATTTATTGGGTCAAAACTGGCGAAATGTATATATTGTCCGTTCCACGTTGTTTTTCTATGCACCTTCAGTTGGACTGATCCATCTGGTCGTCTAGTAAGCTGAACATCTAGGAAGGACATCGTGTCATTGACTTCAGTTTCTAGGGTGAACTTGGCATTAGGGTGCGCTGAGTTAAAATGGGATAAAATTGTCTCTGGGCAACAGTGCCTGTTTGTCACGCAAAATATATCATCCACATATCGTCCGTAATATGGTAGACTGGTAATGACTCCGCTCAGATAAGTATTGTCTAATTTGCTCATGAACACATCCGCCAGTAGCGGTCCAAGTGGTGAGCCCATAGCTACTCCATCTCGTTGTCTGTATATGGCCCCGTCAAACTGAAATTGTATGTTACTAGTACACAGCAGGAGTAGCTGTTTCCATTGATCAGTTGAAAGGCCGATACCCAGTTGATGGTCTCGAACGGTGTCACATATATAGTCTATTGTCTCTTCTAACGGAATATTGGTGAAGAGCGACACCACATCCAACGAAAACATCTTTCTTCCATTTAGCTGAAGCTGTCTTATGGAGTCTAAGAAACTGAATGTGTCTCGTAGGCTGTAACTGGACGTAGTATTTCTCACCGGGGTAGAGCACAAATACCTGATGAAGCCAGAGGTGGAGATAGTGGAATCACCTCCAACAGAAATTTAAAATTCTTGATCGACAATGTCGACTAACAACATATGTGAGAGAGTATTTGTTGGTTGGTCAGTGAAAGTCAAGCGAATCATCCGACACTGTGGGAGCACGAAGTTGATAAGCTAATAAAAGCCAAGACAAAAGAAGCCCTTACAGCAAACTCTTCAGTTTGTCTATATATATATATATATATATATATATATATATATATATATATATATATATATATGTCATACATGGTGCGCTGAGGCTGGTGGTGGCTAGATCCTGACAGATGGTCTACCCACTGCTGCTACTGTTGCGCCATAGTCTCATGTCCTGGGCGCCTCCTCGTGGCGACCGCTGGGTGGGAGTTAGGTTTCGCCCTTCTCCCTGCTAAGATCCAGGACACCAATCCGCATGAGTTGGCTAACTGACCATGTGCTAGACCCGCTGCCTTTCGGGTGTTCATTTAATCGAAGGCTTTGGCTGAGGACCCGAATCGTTCTCCTGTCAGGATTGGGCGCCCTGGCAGTATCCTAGTCCATCCTCTTCGGAGGTTAGGAAGTGGTCGATGGCCCACTTCCCGTAAAACCTAGCCATGGGAGACAACAGGTTTACGGGTTATATTCTCAATGCTCGATTGGCGTAGAGCACGAGTGCCACGCATTGTCTCTGACGGTGGGAGGACACCTCCTGGTGTTCAATGGTTTGTTACTGCCCGCCTCAAGCCAGGCAGCCCCTGGTCAAATTGGTGCAAACCCGCCAAAAACCCACCTGCGTCTGACCGTGGTCGCAGGTGCGTATCCTACTACGGTCGCAAAACAAATGATAATTGTTCCAGAACCTCAAAGGCTGCGTGTGACGGCCGTCAAGCAGATCCCAATCTGTCTCTGCAATCACATTCCCGAGCTGGATCTGCTCTCCACTGCCTTGTGGGTCAGGCTATTGAGCCAAAGGCTCCGAGCGGAGTCCCTCAAGCAAACCTCCAAACCACCCACTGCCTTGTGGGTCAGGCTATTGAGCCAAAGGCTCCGGGTGGAGTCCCTCAAGCAAACCTCCGAAGCACAACGACCACCTCGCGTGTGATTGTCCACCAATGCAATCGTATGCCTGCGCGCAAAGCACTCAGTATCGGGTGCTGGAACGTGCGCACACTACTGGACCGGAACTCCAGCGAGCGCCCGGAGCGACGCACTGCACTGGTGGCGATGAAACTGGTGCACTACAAAATCGATATTGCGGCGCTCAGTGAAACTCAGCTCGCTGAGCATGGTTAGTTGCACGAAGCAGGTGCTGGCTACACATTCTACTGGGTGGGAAACGCCGCCTCAGCACCACGTGAACATGGGGTCGGATTTGCAATATCCGATCGCCTGAATGGCCAGCTGGTGGGTGAACCAACGGGCATCAGTGCGCGACTGCTGACTGTTCGTCTACGACTCGGGAGAGGTAAGTTTGCCACCTTTATAAGCACGTACGGTCCGACCATGTGTTATCCTGATGACACGCATGATCAGTTCTACATTGAGCTATCCTCCGTGATACGGTCTGTGCGGGGAGCTAACGACTATTGCTGCTGGCTGATTTCAACGCGCGCGTTGAGCGTGATGCATCGGTGTGGACAGATGTTATCTGTGCGCTTGGCATTGGCTCAGGGAATGCACACGGTGACAGACTGCTCTCACTGTGTGCCACTCACGGCCTGACGATCACGAACACTCGGTTTGCACTGAGTGCGAGTGATATAGCAACTTGGACGCACCCACGGAGTGGTCATGCTCATCTACTCGACTATGTCATCGTACGTCAGCGTGATTAGCGTGAAGTGCGCATGACACGTGTACTGCGTGGAGCTGAGTGTGGCACTGATCACAAGTTGGTGCGGACCAAACTGTACATATATTTTCGTAAATCGATGTATTGCACTCCCGCCGTGAATCGGCGTAAACTTAACATTCTCTC
The DNA here is from genome assembly GCA_944474145.2 of Dicrocoelium dendriticum. Classification (NCBI taxonomy): domain Eukaryota; kingdom Metazoa; phylum Platyhelminthes; class Trematoda; order Plagiorchiida; family Dicrocoeliidae; genus Dicrocoelium; species Dicrocoelium dendriticum. The sequence goes on from OX104071.1 coordinate 3,292,675, forward strand.
CCTCGGTACTGTGACGAAACGTACTGAGCTGGAGAAGGCGACGGCTGCACGCCTGTGTGATGTGGAATGCATAGCCACAGTGGGCGACCTGTGGCACCACATTCGCGATCAGGTGACAGCTGCTGCAGAGGAGACCATCGGGCGCGCAAACTGCAAACGGCCTGATTGGTTTGATGACAACTATGCGACGGAGAAGAATGCAGCATTTGCTGCACATGTTGCAGATCCCAGTGACTTGGGAAAGAGTAGTCAGTTTCGCAAACTTCGACGGCGACTGACCCGAGAGCTCCGTCGCATAACAAATGCATGGTGGACGGAGAAGGCGAAGCAGATGGAATGCTACGCCGAACGCCGTCAACACAAGGAATTCTTGGACTCTTTGAAGGTGGTGTATGGACCGAGAATGGAGCCGCTGAGGACACTGATCGATGGTATTTCAGGCGCTACCTGCACCCAGACTGCAGATATAATGCAGATCTGGCGGAAACACTTTGACTGTCTTTTGAACAACCGTTCAGAGATCGACTGGCCTACATTGAACGGCCTCAAGTAGCACGATGTAAAGCGAATCTGGCGGATACGCCGACACTGGATGAGACGCAGAGAGCACTTGCTCAGCTGCGAAACGGCAAGTGTGTCGGTGACGACGGCACCCCGCCTGAAGTATTGAAACACGGTGGACCCGCGTTGTTGACTGCGCTGCACCACTTGGTGCAACGCGTATGGATTGAGGAGGAGGTGCCTCCTGAGCTGAAGGATGCCCTTGTGCTATCACTGCACAAGGGCAAAGGTAGCAAGCATTGTTGCACGAATTATCGTGGCAGCAACTTGCTGAGTTGTGTGGGCAAGTTGATTGCCCGAATCCTGCTCAACCGCCACGTCAGTCAGGTTGTGGAACCGAACGTGGCGAAGAGCAGTGTGGATTCCGTTCGGGTCGCAGTACTATAGATATGGTGTTTGCGGCTCGTCAGTTGCAAGAGAAGTGCAGAGAACGACACCAGCCTTTGTACTCGCTTTTTGTTAATTTCACCAAGGCATTTGATACGGTGAACTGCGAGGCATTTTGTCTGGTGTTGGGTAAGTTTGGTTGCCCGTTTAAGTCTGTAAGCTTAATTGAATGTCTGCACATTGGTATGCGAGCGAGGGTGCAGCTGAGTGGAGAGACCTCGGATGACTTTGCAGTTGTTTCTGGTGTGTAGCAAGGCTGTGTCTTAGCTCTTGCCCTGTTTAATATCTATCTTCATGCAATGTTGTCTTGTGCTTTTGATGCCGCTTGTGCTTACGGTGTTCGTGTGGAGCACCGTATTGATGGTGGGTTGCTGAAAATCCGTCATTTCGGTGCGAGAACTCTAGTCTGTGAGACAACTATCCGTATGTTGCTGTGTGCTGACGACTGTGCGTTGTTTTCACACAGCGCGGATGAGTTGCAGCACATGACTAGTGCTCTGGCTTCGACAGCGGCCAAATTCGGGCTCACCATCAACACAAGCAAGACTGTCTGTCTCTTTCAGCCTTCACCGGAGGTGCAATCTTCAATATTGCCGCGAATCAGGATTGGTGCTGAAGTATTGGAAACCACCTCCCGCTTCTGCTACCTTGGGAGTGTGATGTCGACTGATCAACAACTACACGTTGAGTTGCGTATTTGCGTGTCGAAGGCAGCGGCGGCATTCGGGAAGCTAGAGTACCGAGTGTGGAACAACAATCAGCTTAGCATTGGCACAAAGCTGATGGTGTACTGCTTCTTAGGAACGAATACACTTGCTTCGGGCGAAGGACCTTGCTTTCTGACGCAATTACTACTAGCTCAGTGAATTTTGGGTGACGAACAACATCCAGGCGATATCGGGCGGCTTTGCGGCCAGGTGGTGGTAGCGTGTCCTCAAATAGCCGAGTCAATTTGTGTGCTGGTTAGTCAGACAGAGTTAATTGTTTCTCTCATTGACATCCCTCACTAAATAGTGGGCAAATCTAACTTGACAGTCCAGTTAAAAGCGAAACTTTCCTTATAACAAGCGCAATAACCAGTACGTAGTGCGGCATGATACAGTTGTCTAAGAAGCGGAGCTTGGAGGCATGTATTAATTGCACATGCCATCATTTGTTTCCCATCCTAATGCGAACGCTTTGTGCAGATTGTGTAGACAGTGGGTTGTGACAAGATTGTGTTGGGTTATTGATGAGGCTGAAATGCTTCACGTGGCTTATCAGTTTGATCTAGGTGTGCTTCACCATTCCACGCTGTACTCTCGAGACAACTTGGAGAAGGCGACTAGTAAAGGGTTCCAGAGGTTGCGGTTGATTCGATGTGCTTTCGGGACCCTAAGAAATGATGCGTTGTGAATCTCTTCTACGCTTTCTTGGGACCCCACCTAGGGTATTGCGCCCAAGTTTGTCCATTATGTCTTGTGTGGAACAGAATGCAGCTTTTAAAGGGTGTTGCATGTCGCTACTAGATTAACTCAGGTGTTATGGGCACAGTCGTATCTCGAGTGTCTATTTAGTTTGGCAATGCGTTATTGGAGGATTCGTGGGTAGATCGGTAAGCACTTATCTTGGCTATTTAGTCTCACTAAACTTTAGAGGTTTCAGATCCACACCATCAAGCTGCTCAAGTAGCGATCCGATCTAGCAACAGCAAATACCCGTCTATCGCGCCGGCTGATCGAACGCTAGAACCCACTTCCATAGACTGGGGTTGGTGCATCTGCCGTAAAACCAGTTGATATTCAGCTAGATGCTCTGGGGTGGCAAGCACCAATTCCCACCCTCTTCTAATTGACTCCTCCCTTTGAAATTAGTTTTTTTGCCTACCTACACAACTTTGTCTTGTCCCACACTCAAACGAACTTCTCTTCGAATCTGCTTGATTTGCATTTGTTGATCTTTCTGGTTTCACGTCCGTGTCACATCAGGGCTTGCTAAGGCCGAATACGTACACAATAAGTCGTTGCTCGCGTTCTTCGAATTAGTCTCATCAGGAATTTTATTCCCTTTGGCTTTCTGCAGTTCAACGACGCACTCAAGAAGGAACATTTACGGGATACTTCCACTGTTTTAGTCTCTCTTGAAGTTGAACAAATGGATCAAAGAAGAAAGTTGGATAGTCACCAGGGGGACCAGCCTATCGGAATATATACTTATACACTGGTTAACTGTTGCTCGTGCACACTCTGATGTACTTCTCCCTTTCTTGTTTAACTGCGTTAAACGAGGAACTTCACCGACCCATAAGGGCCCAGTGCAAGAACAATACACACGTCAAAAACGCTGTTATTGTCACTGAGTTGATGTTGTCGGAAAAACGTCTGTCTCTGAAGGGCCGGCATCAGCTGTAAATATCCACGTATCATCACAGACTATTTCCACTCTATGTGGGTTTCTGCCTTATTTCCAAAATTTGGAACACGTAGTACCATTTTCATTGACGACATCAGCTTCTCACCGATTATCAAACACCTCCTGGTCGTTCAGTACGGTGTGCGCCATGTGGAAGCATGAGGAACCTTAGCAGATGTAGCATCTATCCAACGTTCCGATCACATTTGTCAATTATTAGTTTTTTAATTTAATCATTACTTTACATGGTGGAATTCGAGTTATTAATCATACAATTGCGCAAAAACAATACGGCTAGCTTGTTGAAAGTTCTTTTCAATCCCTTCCAATTCAGATAGTATTTCACACCTCGGAAAGGGCTAGACCAGTGGTTCTCAACCTTTTTGCGGCAGTTACCTACAAATCGGGTTCACTATAAACAATTACCCACTGAAAATTTGATTAAAAATGTTACTTACCTATTAACAACTGAATTTCTTGCTTTAACTAACGGAAAATGTATACCATTTATACTTACTTTTAAACATTCAAAAACATACCTATTATTTGAGCAACTTTTAACTAATCAAGTGGTGATACACGTTACTGAGACGGTTGATATTGACTGGCTCTAACAATTTCTAGTATATTTGGTGTGGTTTCGACCAATCCACATCGGAATTTGTGCACCAAGTTCATTCGGTTCCTTGCTTTGATGTGTAATCCCTACTCAAATATGAAAACATGGCAGTAGCTTCTCATTTATTTCAACCATCACTTTCAAGACACTCTGTATGGATACGTTCTGAACACTAAGCGCCTGTTTGCTTCACTCAACCTTGTGAAACTTCACTCACATCTTTACTTGGTCGGCAGACCTGGGCATCTTCAGTGATCACTTAACTGTAATTCGGCACGTTGAAGGACAGCCTGACTCAAAAGAGCAACGATGGACAAGCAAGACGATACGGGCGCCATCTTGGTTCACTGCTCTGTAGGCATGTATTTGTGTTTTAGGTAATAAAATTTAATACCGAATCTACCTGACCCATTTGCGGTTTGATTCTAAACAAATAACACTGGGGCACTAATCCTGTTGCATAGAATTACATCAACTTCTAGCTCAGACCGCTCTCATCTGCATCACTGCGCTTTCTATTCAGCTACCTCTCGTTCCACTGAAGTAACTGACTACAGAACAGAAATAATTAAAGTATGTAATTGACACCCAAACAGTTATTTGAAAGATATTTACGAATTACTGATGTATCGGAAAAGGAAAATTGTGAGGTCAACGCTGAAGACACAACCACACAGATTGGGACAGTCTACCCTTGGCGGAATTTGGACAACTGAGCACTCTTACATCTGGTTGGTTTGTATCATTGGTTGCATCTGAAACAGTGGCCTGTCTGTTGACTTGAATAGGTAAATCACTGAACCTTAGTGACCTTTGTTACTCCAGAATTCACGCTTGGCTATAGCAAATACTATAGATAGTTTTGCTCTTCTCATTTACAAGATTGATGACTGCCATTAACACTCGTGCAATGAGGAAAAATCGTGTGGAAAACCGAATAATCACGGTAAATAATGTTGCCGTCACGAGTGTCGAGGAACCTGTGCCCTGTTGCACACATTCCGAGGCTGGGATACAAGAACAAGTAAATAAGTCCAAAGAACAAATCACAGAAAGTACAGTTAGTGTTGTCGACCTTATATCTTCACTGTCAGCCAAAATAAAGACGTTGGAAAAACAGTTAGAGGAACAAAATGAGAAACTAAAGTTGTTTGACTCATTCGGAGATCTCCTAATGTCAGTTTCATACATAATTCAGGCTCCGGCTAATCCAGCGCAAAAGCACAAAATTGGAGCCTTAAACTTCCTAAATGCAATCGCCTCTGAGGTTAATCAAAGATGCAGAAGGGGAAAAACGTCATCGCCCTCAACATAGCTGACAATATCGCAATTGACAATATTAGGCGCTCTGTTTCGAGAGCGTGCAGCATCGCTGAAACCGATATTAGTTGTAGAAGACTGTGGAAAAAATCTTTGCGTTTTCCTTGTCCGACTCTGTTCAGCTTCCGTTGCGAAAGTCTCGCAAATTCGTTTATCAAAAGTCAAAATACTTTAAGATCTGTCCCGAAATTTTGCAAAGTTATTCTATTCGTAGACAGGTCACCTTTGCAACGTGAGCTTCAACGCATGAGTGCAACTAATGTCTCGCCTGAGCCGAAGCAGAGTCATCCTCCCTGCGCGCTTCCTGGATTCCAAAGAAGGAGATCATTCAACAGTGTTTGGTTCTCCCCTTCTAAAAAGGCAGATAATGTTAGCAAGGCCACTCTCCACACGAAAGATGTTAAGACTGGCGACAACGTAGCGGAAATTGAGATGCTCACGCCTCCACACCACATTAGTCTTGTGGACATAGGAAATAGTGTAGCTTCACTTGATGCACCACGTTCTGACAAACCAGTAGGGATTGAGATCAATCCCCACACCACTATTGAAACAGATACAAGTCCAAAAACATCAAATGGGACTGTCGATAGCTCCAGTGAAGGTACATTACGGCCCATTGACATTACGACTACACATAGCAGCAGTGGTCATGGTTCGCGTCCTAAGCGTCTTAGATCAAACAGGGACCTTCGTGCTGGAAAGGTGACTCCCCGTGTCCCAATGACAGTCGTGAATAATAATGCAGCTACACAGAGTGGCAAGCCACAATTCCCCATTGTTCCGGCGATGTGTCAAGGCTGTTCTCCTGGCAGGCCTGTACATGGCTTTGCTGAATCACAGACCACTTATTTATGCCCCTGTCCATATTCTATTCCGCCTCCTCCTCTCACAATGCCTTCTGTGAGCCCTTCGGCAATGACACCCTATCCAATTAAGCTCAATCGCCCCAAATTACCACAGCATTCTTTTTGCATTCCTCCACCCATTCCCCCACCCCCCCTAATCCCGATAGGACTGGCGAATCTCACGGTAAGGGATTTGCTACGGAAGGCTTTAGAACTAATGTGATTGCAAGAATAAATACTGGACGGAGTGATAAACAACGCCAGGAGTTTTTAAAACTGATGATAATTAAACCTGGTGTCATGATTCTATGCCCAGCCAGCTGCTTTCTATCGAAGGTTATAAGCTTATTAGAAGTGATCGAAAACAAGGCAGATGAGGTGGTTGCATAATTTACTACTCACAGAACCTCACTGTGTCTGACTTCACACTTCCACTTGTATGCCCCACTATTGATTCCGCTTGGTTACTCTTGTCCTTTGGTACTAAGCGAACTCTTGTAGGCTGTATATACCGCTCACCCGGGACCAGCTTCAGTGATGAGAACCAGTTGGTTGACATCTTCAATTACATATCGGATCTTGGTTCCTTCGATAAAGTTGTAGGTGGAGATTTCAATCTACCGGATATCTGTTGGTCAAACTTAGTAACAAACGCGAAACATGCAGAGTTCATAATCTCCGTCATCACTGGTGGTTGGGAGCAACATGTTCTCGTGGCTACCAGGGGAAAAATATATTAGACCTAATTTTTACCTCGGGCACCTCCCAGATAGCTACTGATGTAATTGACGGTCTCCCTGGATGTGATCACAAAATAGTCAGACGTAAACTTATAGCTGAGTCGTCGCATGTGAGGTTTGCGATGGTTACACACTTCCTGCGAAATATTAATTGGGTAGATTTCTCAGCTTTGCTTAGGGTCCAAAATTGGGACCATTTCTTTCTTTCGTCTGACATTAAGGGAGCCTCCGATATCTTCTATGACAATGTGGCTATGTGCTTAAGCATACTTGCCTCCTGTGATAATACGAGAGTCTCTTCTAAATACGTTAAAATGCAAAGGACAAGCGGAAAATTCGAGTGCTAACTCGAACATTTGAACGTACTCATGACTTTAGTGTATTATTGTGACTCCAACGCCTTATAATTGAGATGGACATGAAACATCGAACTCGTCTCATGCAGGAAGAACGACGGGCTGTAAATAGTAGTAATACAAGTCAACTGGTGACTGCATTACTGAGGAAAAGGAGAGGTGGCAAAACTGACCTACCCTCCCACATCGTCATGCCTGAAAGTGATTACATTGATTCCCCAATTGCCATGGCGGAAGCCTTTAACTCATACTTTGCTAGATCCTTTAATGTTGAAAAAGAAACCCTGGATTTGTCAACTTCGCTTCACTTCTCTGAACATGTCCCAGCGATCGAGCTTAGTGTTGCTACGATAAAACGTATGAGTACTTGTCTACGACCATCCTACGGACCTGGCCCCGATGGGATCTCTTCTGCTTTAATCAAACACGGTGGAGATGATATCCCTCTTATAGTATTAAATATCTTCTCTTTGTCTCTCCAGTCTGGTCAATACCCCGAACGTTGGAAAACGGCTACGGTTATACCGCGACATAAGTCCGGCACGAAAACTGACATCCGGAACTACCGCCCCATTAGTCACACAGCCATTCTCTCACGCATGCTATAGAGAATTGTTAAGGAACATTTGGTTTCGTTCCTAATATCGCACAAACTTCTCTCACCTTCACAGCATGGCTTTCTGAAGTCTCGCTCGTGTGTTACCTGTCAAGTTGACTTCCTTAACCATCTAACTGAAGCAATTGACTCAGGTCTTCAGTGCATTGTTATCTTCCTCGACATGCAAAAGGCTTTTGACAGAGTCCCACACAAAAAGCTGTTATGTAAATTAAGTAAGTACGGTGTTACAAATCCGCTTTACTCTTGGATCCAATCTTACCTAGTAGGACGGTCACAAGTTGTGGATATCAATGGTTATATCTCTTCACCTCGTCCAGTTACCAGTGGAGTGGTACAGGGCAGTGTCTTAGGCCCGTTACTCTTCCTACTGTATATAAATGACCTGGTTTCTGTTATACAATTTGGGAAGCCTTATTTGTTTGCTGATGATTTAAAGGTGGTTTACACCTTCCCAGGCTCTCAGCGTACCGCTGAAGTTAACAATATCCACAGCGACTTGAAAGCCATTGAGAGATGGGCTGATATGTGGCAGATGACATTTGCAACACCGAAGTGTAGTATTCTATCGTATGGATGTCAGATAGCAGCAGAAGTGTTCAGGCTTCATGATGAAGTCATTCCCATCAGCCAGTCTGTTCGTGACTTAGGTTTAAGATATTCTAGTTCATTAAACTTTAGCAAACATACAAATCACATAGTGAAAAAGGCTAAGCAGTCGGTCGGGCTCATATGCCACCTGCTAACCTTGAAAGAAACCAGACTAATTGCTTTCAAAAGCAGTATCTGGCCTTTGTTTGAATATTGCTGTGCTGTGTTCAGTAACTTGCGAAAGGCTGACTTGCGAGCCATTGAAAACGTCCAACGCGCCTTTACGAAGCGCATATTTGGCTGTTCAACCGCTCTTTCATAACGAGATAGGTGCAAGCAACTGCATCTTGAACCTCTGTGGTTACGAAGAATGCAACTAAATCTGTGCTTCCTCCACAAACTCGCGTGGCGGAAAGCATATATTGGAACCTATCAATTGCACTTTCGGGAAAACACCATTTATGAACTGCGAGATAACGAATGCATATTCTATTTACCTTAATTCAAAAGCAGTCTAAGGAGCAATTTCTATCTTCTTAGGTATGGCTCCATTTGGAATAAGCTGCCAAAAGAGATTAGATGTATTGAACATTTCTGCACGTTCAAGAAAGTGATAATGGCTTATCTGTCAACGGACAGAGCGAAATGGATCTTAAACATTCAACTTGATGATGAAAAGCTGTATGAAGAAGGGCCGGATCATGTATGATACCGGAGAACATTAACTCTACTGCACCAGAGAAAACTTGATCAGCTAGGATGAGCTGCTACAAACCGCTTCTTATGCTATTCCTTAACGCTACCTTCCACGCGGTTTTACTCCCTTTAAACTTAATTCATATCAACCGTCTTCTGTTTAAAACCGAGAGCAAAATTATTTACTGGTGTGACGTCAGGAACTATTTTCGTAATTTTCCCCACAAATTGATTAATTCGTAATATTGTTCTGCGATCCCTTTCGCTACATTTGTTCTCCAGTGCTAATCATTTCCCCCTCTTTTCTGAAGTTAACAGTCCAGAAACATATACTTGCATTCAGTGATGGCAATAACTGATTCCCTATGCGACTTTTGCCTATGGACAACTCGTACAGTCATCTGTCTCCGGCTGTCACGCTACCCAATTTATCGTATGATCGGCTCGATCGATTTCTACGCCGATGCACAAAACATACCTGCCTATTTTTTACATTAACGATATAGTACTTCTTTCACATAATTCTTCTTTTCTATATTCTTCCTTATTTCATAGTTGGCCACGACTGGGCTGATCTCCTGTGGTGACGGATTACAGCTTCCAGATTATAAAAGACGTTACCTATGCAAGGCAAATTGCCACCAACTGACTGGCGTATAAAAAAGTGCCATAATAGAATGATCCGCATGACGGACTGGGCTGAGCTTTCATGGCCCATAATACATGTTCAAAAGCAGCTCTAAAAAGAACAAAACATGATATACAAGTGATGGCTCATATGCTACTACGCCACACCGGCACACGGCCAGTTATTGCATGGAAGTGCGAGCGAAACCTTTCGAGGAAATACCTTGCATGGAAGCGGGTCCCCTGGGGATGGTTCCACGAGTGGCCGTATTACTTTAACTAGACATCTGTTTAAATCTGCTTACGTTATTGTTCCTGCTTTTTAATTTCTTTAATGACTTAATCCTGCCAATTAGTTTAGTACCTGTTTTGGATCCATTGTAAAAAGCGTGAACAAATTGATTATATTTTTTGCGATCCTGTTGTACACATTGATCAGACCACATAGTTGGACTGCACCTCGAATCACCGAGGAATATACCATTTATTTATTTGTTTATTTATTTAGTATGCTTTTCAGAAGTCGGCAAATCGATCAGGCCGCATTGAGCGAAGTTCACCCAATTACTGTAAGCTGAAGGCAGCGAATCATAACACCACTGCTCTGGTCGGGTAATTTGCTTCACGCGGGTGCGTATCGATCCACTGGCATAGATATCTATTTGGACGTACATAGTCCTGTAACGGTGGAGCCGGCCCCGTCAAACATTCCCACGTATTTTGCCCAGGTGTAGACTGATTGGCCAGTCCAGTTGTCCCGTGCAGCCGAAGGGCGTTGCTAATCAAGCCCTTTACCACTCGGTACGTACCAGACCCACATTTGTGTGACACTCGGCGACACAGAACAACCTTGGGTAGGCTGTTCAGACTGAGGCGGTCTGGAGATTCACCCGGATTGCCTGAGTTTGTGGTGTAAACGACTAAATAAAGTTACCTCCTTATTGTACACTTATAGGTTGTTTGCAGTATACTGCTATGTATGTTGCATTCGTTTATCTGACCCAAGACATAAGCGATATATACCCACGGCGCCACGGTTGCCTTTAACACTCTGCTCCATCGCGCGGTCACTCACATCCTTCCCTAGCTAGCTGCGTCGTTCGGTGTCGTATTATTAGCTAATACACGGGAATAGCGTGTACCACAATACACCATTGTCCAGTCACTTCCGTGTCTTCTTTTTTCCATCACCGGGAACCATACTCCTCAGTAGTCTGTGTTAGCGTGAGCCGGCCACTCTAGCTACATTAGCAACCCCGACAATAATCATCGCTGCATTGGTGACCCCGACAAGAAGCATCGCCTGGCAATAAGCAATTTTGTCACTGCATTGGTTACGCCGTTCCGAATCATCCCTCACTACGTTTGAGATTCCGATTGGAATTCTCTACGCCTTTTTAGTGAGTCCGTTCCAATTTTTCCTGGTCCATTTCGTGACACCTTTTCATCCACTTTCACTGTGTTTATTATTTTAGGAACCATGGACTCAGTCTCTAGGTATAGTGAGGACGAACAGACTGTTCATTCCGTCACTTAGATAGTTCCGCCATTTATGGAGATAAACGCTGCTTTATGGTTCACAATCTTAGAAGAACTTGCTAGCAAACGTGTTATACGCGACTTAGATACTCTCAACAACCTGTTATCTCGTCTACCCATAAATCTCACCGCCCAACTCGGCGATCTGATTGTGACAGCTGATCCGACTAATCGTTACAACGCTCGGAAAGATGCTATAATAAAAGGATGCACACCATCAGACTGGTCTCGCCTGCAGCAACTGTTTCCGGTTTGCAGTTAGGAAACAAGAAACCGTTGACGCTCTTGCCGGAGATGCGGCGCCGAGTAAAAGGTTTGAGCTTGAGATCCTTCCTTCTCGTACTTTGGCTCTAACGCTTACCTGAGCACGTGCAGGCTGTCTTATGTCTCGCCAAGTCTAAATCGTTGTCAGAAATCGGCAAAATTGCAGACAACGTACTGGAGCATTAGACTGAACCATGTTACGCTCTGTCCAGCATCTTCCGGCCAGCTGACGCGCCTCACCGGGTAAAGACTGTCGCACCATTAAAAAACAACGCAAACAACCTGCCTTCAAGGTAGGCTCTTGTGGACGAAATCGCCTCACACAAACGAGAACTTCAGCATTTGAGCCTAAACCAGCAGTAGCGTAGAGATGCATGCGGTTCGAGTAGTCGCGCTCGCAGCACCACAACATGCTCCATCTGCCGTTATAACGCAAGCTTTTGCAGCGCTTCCAGAAATTGAATTAAACTTTGCGCGTTTACATAAAAAAAGAAGCAGGCTGAACAAAGCCTTGACAGACGTCGTCAGATTGGCAGTGTGTTATTAATCAAAGCACTTCTCACCAGCGGTGGCTTAGAACAAGCTGATCGACAAATACTGACCGCTGACGTCGGTACTCAACATACCGCAAGTCATCTATTCAAGATAGCATAAACGATCTCAGGTATCATGTTCCTGATCGACACTGGGGCGGAAATTAGCATGCTCCCACCAGGCCCACACAAATCGACCAAGCGGCAGACAGCAACCTTACGTGCCGCCAACGGAAGGCCTATAATAATAGTTGGCCATCGTTCTTTCACCATCGATCTTGGCCTTAGACACAAATTCCGTTGACTTTTACAATAACTGCTGTACCTATTTCTATTCACGGTATCGCTTTCTTGCATCATTTCGATCTGATGGTCGATACTCGTCAGCAAAAATTAATTGACAAACAAACCCTTCTTTCCATTTGCGGAGTCAAGACGTTATCCGAAATCTTCACTACCAGTTATCCCCAGCCAAAAGCTGACAAAGATATTCTCATATTGTTCGAACTGTTCCCACAGCTGTTTCGCCCTTTTAATGCCATTCTTCCTGTCGCAACTGACGTAACGTACCACATACGAACCCATGGTTTACCAGTCTTCCATCGACCGCAACGTCTTGCCCCGGATAAATTGAAGGTGGCCAAAGCGGAATTCGAGCATGTGTTGGAACTTGGTATTATCCGCCCATCCGAAAGTCAGTGGACTTCAGCTCTTCACAAGGTACCACAAAAGAGTGGCGACTGGCGAGCGTATGGCGCTTACCGGTCCCTGAACAAATGCACCTACCCTGACAAGTACCCTGTTCCACACATTCAGGATCTTACTATCAGCTTAAGCTGTAAGTACGTGTTCCGTAAAATCGACCTAACGAGTGCCTATCGCCTGATTCCCTTCGAAGAATGTGATATTCCTAAGACCGTCGTTATCACCTCTTTTAGTCTATTCTAGTTTCTACGGAAGCAATTTGGCCTGAGAAATGCCACATAAACCATCCAAACTTCAAACATGACGTTACATGCGACTTCGATTTCGTATATCCTTATTCGAACGACATTTTTGTAGCAAACGCCTCCAAAGCAGAATATCTGAAATACCTGCAACTGCTGTTTCAACGTCTATGTGACCGTTGAAGTACCGTTAACCCCGGTAAGTAAGAGTTAGGTAAACCATCAGAAGATTTTTTTGGTCATCAGATCTCTGTATCATGTAAGGAGGCCCTTCCCGAAAAAGTTGATTCCATCAAGGATTTTCCCGAACCGTCTTCTTACAAGCAACTCAGGTGCTTGCTCGGCATAGCAAAGTACTACCACCGTTTCATCCCAAATCGCGCAAAAATAATGCAGCCTCGAACTGATTTGCTTCGTGACAGACAGCGTACTTCGTTTTCACCAGTGCTACTCGATCATATTTCACAAAAGTTAAAAAACCCTATGTAAACGCTGCTCTTTTGACGCATCCGCAACCAAATGCCCCCTTTCGCTGGTTACAGATGCTTCTAACGAAGCGGTAGGAGCATTCTTTCAGCAATTCGTCAACGGGTCTTGGCAACCAGTAGGATTCTTTTCATAACTGTTGCAACCAGTGGAAACCCGTTAGAGCACGTTTGGGTGAGAACTTCTCGCAGTTTATCTACTCATTCACTATATTTGATCTTCCTTCAAAGGTAGAGACTTCGTGGTTTTCCCTGATCACCAACCCTTTAATCTATGCCCTAGGTTCATCCTCCGAAAGTACTCTCCCAGAGAGATTCGCCACCTAGACTATGCCTCACAATTCACATCAAAAACAAGGCACCTCTCAGGTGTGCAAAACTTTGTTGCAGATGCCTCGTCCCGAGTTAATTTAATCACATTGTCGATCTAACAGCAATGGTCGCTGCACAACAGACCGATCCGTAGGTTGATGAACTCCGAATGTCTACCTTCGCATCCGACCAGTTCCGTTACCAAGTTCCGAACGAACCCTTCTTTGAGATGTCTCGCAAAGTTATCCGCGTCCTCTAGTTCCATATGCTCTTCGCCATATTGTGTTCGACGTACCCCATAATTTCTCAAATCCGGATATTCACGCTTCGATAACGCTCGTCACGCAGTGTTTCGTGTAGCGCAGCGTCAACCGAGACGTTAGTCAGTAGGCCCACACATGTCTTCGATGCCAACAGTCGGAAATTTAACGCCGTGTAGCCGCACGTATTGTTCATTTTCCGACAGTCAGCTTTCGACTCGCCCATATCCACATGAATATAGTCGGTCCCCTTCTACCCTCTAACGGCATGGTCTATCTGTCGACAATCATGGAACACTTTACCAAGTGGCCGGAAGCAGTTCCGCTACCAAACGTTAGCACAGAGAAGATCGTTCGAGCGTTCATGAGTCATTGGGTCTCTCTGTACGGTTGTCCAGCAACCGTAACGACAGACAGAGGGCCACCGTTCGAGAGTGCACAATTCCAACCGACGTTAAAATGTTTAGGTTACAAAGATTCCCGTACTATCTCTTACCATCCACAGTCGAACAGTATGGTGGAGCGTTTCCATCGTCAACTAAAAGCCTGCCTCGCTACAATTGACCCACTTCACTGGATCGAAGCGTTGCATAATGCCATGTTAGGCGTGCGCGCTAGCCCTAAGGTCAACTTGCAGTATCTAGTGCCGAACTTCTTTTTGATGAACTACTTCGTCTTCTTGGAGACTATTTTTTACAGTTTCAGACGCCATCGTCTATGACGCTTCTTTTGCGAAGCAACTCTTCTCAAGCATGCGTTGTTTCGCATCGACTCACACTCTCGTCCAGAGCCAGAAAACCTTTGTACCGCCTGAGCTTCAAACTTGTAGGTACTTTTTCGTACGAGCTGACGGCGTCAAGCGATCCCTGGCTCTGCCATATGAGGGACAAGTCAAAGTCCTCCAACGGAAGGACAAAGTATAAGTCATCGATCGCCAAGGGAAGCGTGAATCCGTGGCTATTAATTGCTTAAAAGTTGCTTTTATCGACAGCGACAATGTCTCTACAAAGACGTCTGTTCCTCCGTCAACGACGCACAGTCCTAGCAGTTCAGTGACGTCCGATGAGATTCCTCCAACATCGTCCAGGATACCGAGAACGATTAACTCAGGCCGACGGTTAGATTGCTGTCGTCGTTTTGTTCAGACAGTGCATTGTCCTGCTTAGATTTTCTTAAAATTTTTGAAAATAAATAAAATTTACGAGATGTTTGGAAACAACCATAAAGGCGTAAAACGTTTGAGAACCCAAACTAGCTCATAGGATTATTTTCGTTTAGCACTTGTTATTGCCATGCACTATTGTCACTACTGCTTTCCGTTTGCTTTTCATGTACGTCTATCAATTCGGGCGCACGTTCACGTTGGAGCCGGACACCTCAACTTGTGCGTTGAACATTTCCCGTCGAACTGCTACCGCCGTACAAACAGCTTTTGTAAACATGCTTTTTTCCACACGGTTAGGGAGGACACGGGTGCGAGCCCGCTAGGATCCTATCGCCTGGTTCTCACTCAACAGGTGGATCAAGTTTCACCACCTGGTCTCGCAGAAGGCTGAGCCGCGACGAATAGTCCTCACGTAGATCGAAGGACTGTTTACACAGTTCCTTTTTTGGGAGGGCTGTGTGGTATCCTCGAGGTTCCCCCGGATTGCCTGAGTTTGTTATGTAAAATACTAAATAAAACTAGCTTCTTATTGTACACTGAGATTGTCTGCACAATACTGCTATGTATGTCGCATTCGTTTGTCTGACCCAACACATACCGATATATACACACGGCGCCACAGTTGCATTTAACACGCTCCTCCATCGCGTGGTCCCTCACATCCTTCCCTAGCTAGGTGCGTCGTTCGGTGTCGTATTTTTAGCAAAAGCACGGGAACAGCATGTACCACGATACACTTTCGTTCCGTTGCTTCTATGCCTTCTCTTTCATCACTGGGCACGGTCTCGCCTGTAGTCTGTTAGCCTGAGCCGCCGCTCTCGCTACAAGACGCTTCGGTTTCTAAACCGTACCGAGTATCTGACGTATGTTGGTTGGTATGATGCCATGCGGTTCATGACTTCAGGATTTACAGAAATAGTCAGGTTGTACACCTAATTAATTTTGGTGCGTAAGGATCTTCCGAGCATTATTTCTTCAAGCGTATTCCTTATGACTCTATGTGCACAAGTAACGTCCGTAAAATTGGAAAAGAACAACAATAACTGGCGAAGCGAAATCTAGCTCCATTTCCAGTGGAAAAGCACCATTAAGTGTGACTTGAATCATTCAATACAATCGTACAACCGACTCTGGAATATTTTACTATCGTTCACAGCCAATTGAGAATGAAAGACAGAACGGCTCTGGAAAATGTCCAACGATCATTTACCAAGCTGGTCATGGGGCGCTTCTCTAATTTGACTTATTATGATCGCTGTCGAAAACTCCAGCTGGATCCACTTTGGCTGAGACGCTTAAAGAACAACCTCGTTCTCTTCTACAATATTAAAAACCAACGAATTTACGCAGAAAACACCGCACTTGAACTACGGAAGACTGCAGTCTACCCCACACGTAATGGCGGCTACTTGATAAGTATAAACCTTTCAAGTCATAAAATTCGGTCGAATTTCTTCTTAGTGAGATACGCTGATCTGTGGAACAAACTACCCCTAAAGATAGGCATGTGTACAAACCATGTCACGTTTCGAAATATTCTTCAGACTTTCTTCACTATACCAAATGCTTTGAAGATATTTGACTCACAGAAAACACTGGAAACATTGACAGAAGTTGGTATAAAGCATATGAGAAGGTAATCGCATGCAGCTAGCTTACCCACTACATGTCATTATCTACCATACCAAATCCTGTGTCTTTGCAACCTAGTATGTATGTATGTATGTAATCTCAACAGTTGTGCCCCATGCTGAGGCTGATGTTGCATTCTTGATGCTTCTTCACCGCAGTTGGGCTAAACCAACTTACACTTAAACTAGGTCTTTTTAAGCTGGATAAATTTCATTCCGCTTTATTTGGTTTGTTCTGCCTCCCTGAATAATGTTCTATTAACTGGCCACGTTGCTTACACTAATTGCGCTTATCTTCGGTAATTTTGTTGCGTTTGTAGCATTTTAAGTAACTTGTGGACATTTCTTACTTATCACGGATTTGTTGCTAACCAACTTACTTCATATGGTAATTTAGCGAAGAGTTATGCCACCGTATCTGTATGCATTATTGGATTTATTTTATTTCAGCTTGTCGTTTAAATTGAATGGCTGTTGTTTGATATCCCTGGTATGGTTGCGCTTGATGTGTATGTTGACAAGGTGCCTACCTGTCTATTACCCACTACATCGTTCATACTGGCTCCAGGAGACAGTTGGTCGTTGCTGGAGGGGACGGGGTGCACGGTTCTTGTGGCCGTGCTAGGCTCAAAGAGCGGTTCCATGCACTCAGTGTGGAGCGGACTACGGTCCAGCCACCGCCTTGTGTGCGGTTGATTCCCCAAATACAGCGTGCTTGTGTTTGCCTGTGAAGGAGTGTGGGCCGGCTCCGTTGATGAAACGTGGTTCCCATCCGCATGCCTCCCGGTCTTATTCCTTCGGGTTTACACTGGATATGGGGTATGTGGTTGGAGCTGTGGGTGGTGCAGCGCAAGCCATCCATGGTCCCTCTGTAGGCGCAGGCGTCCTGTGGCTTGCCACAGTGACAGGCAAATCCGAAACCGGATGCCGCCAACCAATCTCAACAGTCTAGTAACTAGACATAGAGCCAAGAAAACCATGGAAATCAGTGTATAAGAGACAGTCATTGCGTCATAATCGTCATGGCATGCTAGCTGAAGGTGGGCAACACACTTCAGCTAATATGCCGCAAGAAAATGGAATATTTTGACAAAAATACAGAACAAAACATTTTTAGTTTGTTTGTCACACGCCGGTTTTTCTCTTTTTTTGTCATTTTCAATTTTTGTAGAATTAAACATGTGAATCAACACAACACTGTACACAATTCTTCCATTGATTCCGGTTGCGGGCCATGTCTTCAAGTGTCCTAAGCCATTGGCACTCGCCATCTTTGGGTCCCCATCCTGGAAGACGTACGGGTCCAACAGCGGCTAGACACGACGTCAGCGATTTCATGTGCTGCCGCCAAGTGGAAGGCTGACCACCACGCGGTCGCTTCCAGCCAGGTCCTTGACGAGCGAATAGAGCGCGACGCGGTAGACGCTCAGGTGCCATGCGTAGGACATGACCGAGCCATCTTAACTGGCGCAACAAAACCAGTTTGTTGAAGGAAATACTTGCATTCCCCAAGACGCGACGTCGAACGTCATTACTGGTAACTCGATGTTGCCACCGAACACGAGCGATCCTCCTTAAGCAACCGTTATCGAACGCAGAAAGACGACGCATGTCTTCCACGCGAATCGGCCAGGACTCGCTCCCGTACAACAATACTGAGCGAACGGACGCGCTGTAAACTCGGCCCTTTAGTGAGAATGAGACGTCGCGACGACGCCACAAGTGCCTCAGATTGACAAATGCTGATCGAGCTTTAGCGATACGAAGCGAAACTTCTTTGTTGATTGTGCCGTCAGCGGAAACACAGCTCCCAAGGTAGACGAAACTATCTACCTGTTCAAGTTGTGCACCTTGGAGAGTGAGCACGGGTGCAGGTGAAAGCCAATCCTTGAGCAGTACTTTACACTTCGATGGGGCGAAGCTCATGCCATACTTAGATGCTTCAACCGCCAAACGATCCAGAATGAGTTGCATACCCTGAGGATCGTCACCAAGTAAGGCGATATCATCAGCATAATCTAAGTCGGTCGCGCGCTCACCCGGTAGAAGCTCTAGGCCAAAATGTTGGAAACCTTCTAGGGCATTCGACAGAACGTCTTCGATTGCGAAGTTGAAGAGGAATGGGGACATAGGGCAGCCCTGTCGCACACCGCTATTGACAGTGAATTGCGAGGAAAGCTTGCCATAGACCCTCACTCTGCCGGATGTGTGAAGGTAAAGTGCTCGTAAGATGGCGATATATTTCTCTGGCACCCCGTTCTTTAGTAAGCAACGCCATAAAGCAGGTCGATCAACGGAGTCAAAAGCGGCACGTATGTCTAGGAATGCAACGATAGTGGGCCTGTGATAAATGTGGCGATGTTCAAGGAGTTGGCGGAGCGTGAAGATTTGATCCACGCATCCGCGGCCAGGACGGAAACCAGCTTGTTCTTCACGGTAGTACGATTCACGTACTGGGGATAGTCTACGAAGTAGAATGGATGCCAACAGCTTAGAGGCAACCGAAATAAGACTAATCCCGCGATGATTTGCACATGAAGTGCGAGCGCCTTTCTTGAAAATTGGGACAATAACTGATTCGCCCCAAGAGGGAGGCACTCTCTCTTCATGCCAAATTTTTGCGAACAGCGCGGTTAGCTGGTTAATGACTGCCACACCGCCATACTTGAATAGCTCCGGAGGAAGTCCGTCTAAGCCGGCAGCCTTGAAGCGCTTCAAGCGTCGAATCTCGAGGCAGACTTCCGCTTCGCTGGGTGGATTCAATGGGACTAGCCAAGGTGGACCGCAAGGTGTACTGCATGTACTGATGGATGGTGGAGGCCAGTTGAACTGCGAGTGAAAGTGCTCGGCCCAGCGGTCCATACGCCTCTGTTGGTTGGTGATCGGAGACTCATCCACCTCACAAATGACCTCACTGACACCAGGCTTCCTGAGGCCAGTGGACCGAATGAGTTGGAAAAGCCTGCGAGTGTTACCAGAGAGGGCAGCAGTCTCCATCTCTAAAGCACGCTCAGACCACCATGTCTCGCGATCCTTGCGGAGGCTTTGCTTAAGCAGCCGGTTGGTAGAACGGCGCCGCTCGTTGCAATCTGATTCCGCGGAGATATCTTTGCGGCGTTCGAAGAGCTCCAGAGAACGAGCAGAGATCCAAGACTTCAAAGGGCGTCGAGTTAGACCGCAGTATGACTGTCCGGAAATGGTCAGCGCTTTCCGTATACAAGTCCAGTGTTGTTCCACTTCTCGCGGTGGATTGCAACTGAGTGCATATGCCAGTGAAGACTGATAGCTCTCCTGGACAGAGGAATCAGTTAATCTGTTTACATCAATCTTGCGGTGCTTCGTGTTTCGGGATCCTCCAAAACACATACAGATTTTCGCGCAGACCAGAGCATGATCTGAATCAACGAAAGTGGACCAAAAGGACCTGCAGTCCAGTACGCTGCCGCGCCATCTGAAGCTAATCGCAATGTGATCAATTTGAGACCAAGGTTGTGTTGGCGAAGGGGGACGCCAAGTTGCGGAACGTTTCTTCGTACGCCTGAAGCTAGTGCTCGAGAGAAACAGACGGTTGTCCTCGCACAATGTGAGAAGTCTCTCTCCGTTATCAGAGCGGTTCTCATCGAGCGCGTGATGACCACCAAGGTGGCGTTCGTATGGTAACAGGCGGCCAACCCGTGCATTAAAATCCCCAGCAAGGATAACGACATCCGACTTTTTAGCATTAGTCAAGAGCTGTTGTAGATCTCGGTAGAAATCGTCCTTGACCGAGTCGCTACTGCAGTCAGTTGGAGCGTATACAGAGATCACAAACAAGTTGCGTCTCTCTTCGCGTTGCCTGTTGATTCTACATGAACCCCGAAGCCGAACTGCACATAGTCGGCTGTTAATCGGGAACCAGTCCAGTAGTGCCGCCTCGGCCTTGCCACTCAGTGCTATACCTACACCAGCCAAACCCGCTGAGCTTGCTTCTGGATCTCCAGAAAGACGCAGGTGATATCTGGCTTCGTGGTCAGTGGGGGATGTCAATGTAAGCACAGTGCTGGGATCTTGCAATCGGGTTTCTGAAAGACAGCAGACATCAATGTCTAGGGAATCTAGGGTGCGCGCTAGACCGGCTTGCTGTCCAATCTGCATGAGTGTCCGGACGTTGAAGCACGCTAGACGGAACGAGGATTGGGGACGAAGGAGAGCCATAGGTTGAATTCCTTGATCTGCGGAGCAACCGGAATCGCAGCCAGATTGTTGAACAGATGAATCGGGTAACCGAAAGTGAGGATTGTTAGCAAACAAACAATTGGCGTGTGATGGAGTAGCGTGAAAGTGAGTAGCAGGAATAGTAGCTGATGAGCGCGTTGTGGTACAGTCCATGGTTTTGTGAGAGGGCGTGATACTACCCGGTTGCCCAAGCCGAAGTAGGGAGTTGACTTAAGGGACTCCACCCCGAGCCTTTGGCTAAATAACCTACCCGCAAGGCAGCGGGGCGAATTTAGGGAATCGCGCCCATTGGGAGGCGTTGACTGAATGATCAGCTCATGCGCCTTTGTTTGGTAGATTACCAAACAGGGGCCCAATACTCCCCATGAAGTCAGCACAATTGCTGGAATACAATGCCCCACGGAGGTGGAACATTGTCGCCGAACACTTTGCTGGAACGGGGTACACCCGAACCACCCAGCTGGCACCACGGGGAGGTAGTTCGGCAAGCCAGCCTAGTAGTCCCTTTCTTTATTATCTACTCCAGACGATACAAGCATCCGTAAATTTTACATATGAGTTGCACGGGTCTGGGACTCAAGGAAAAATAATCATGGTCCGAAATGATATTAATAATCATTTCTTTAATGTTATGAAACGTATTCACTATACAAATGATCGCTCCCACTTATGGAGCCGTGTACCGTCCGTCGGTAAATATACAAATTTATTTATTTATTTATTTAATAGTAAGATGTGGCACAGCACGAATAGCAACAAAGGGGAACTTCGGTCCAACAACGGATATTGTGAGACCACTTTAAGTGCTGGCATCAGCAATGAATGATTAAATGTTGTCTTGAGCTTGGTCGTCAATATGGCATTCGGGTGGAGTAACAGTTTTGATAAGGGTGCTGGCATGTGATCGCGAACACCAAACCTAGTGCCCAATTTCTTCACAGACCTTGAATTTACGGCTGCGTGTAAGACAAGTGAAGAATGTAGATTTGTGGGAACAACTTCCACAGCGTTAGCAAAGTGGTTTGTCCACTAGCAATTGCCCGAAAGTCTGTACTTCTGCCACCTTAGTTGAATTAGACGAAAACGGAAGAGAATTAGTTCTATTGCAGTGAACTCCAGTTTTCATGCTGACTAACTCACAACCTCGACCCCCACGTTAATGTGCATGCGTCTTCCTGCAACAACGTCACACGTAGACAATTGTTAGCAATTCTAATCAGCGGCTGAGTGAGCATACAACTTTCGACCTTCTTACAGGAGATAGAGGAATAGTCCCGCAGTAGAACTGCGCGACTCAACCGAGCAAGGAACTAGTTCAACGGTACACCTGTTTCGGGAGAGAACATATCTCGCAGTAAATACATTTGTTAACCTCCGGTCACGATAACTCGAAGACGGCACGCTGACTCTGGTTTAATTGATGTCTTCCTTAAGACTACTAACGTAGTAAGACATCCAGTGCACTTTTACCATCGTATTGTTATCCCAAGTCGTAGATACCCTGATGAACAGTTAACAGCTCGTTCAATAAACTGTGGTGCTCCGATCTCTTTGCCATAAAATTCACCAATTCACTGATGCCTTGTGGTATTTTACATCCACTATCATTCCTTCTGTGCATCAACAGTTGTCTAGTTGTGGTGCCCAAATGTCAGAATTTTGTTTCAGCTATTGGTCTTTGTAACTGGAGTGGAGAATAGGGTTGGCGACATCCGGTTTCGGATTTACCTGTCACTGTGCCCAGCCACAGGAAACCTACGCTTACAGAGGGACCAGGGGTGGCTTGCGCTGCACCACCCACAGCTCCAAACACACACACCATATGCAGTGTAAACCTGAAGGAATAAGACCGGGAGGCATGTGGATGGGAGCCACGTTTCATCAACGGAGCCGGCCCATACTCTTTCACAAGCAAACACAAGCACGCGATATTTGGGAATCAAGCGCACACAAGGCGTTGGCTGGACCGCAGTCCGCTCCATACTGAGTGCATGGAACCGCTCTTCGGACCAAACACGGCCAAAAATACCGTGCACCCAGTCCTCTCCAGTAACGACCAACTGTCTCATGGACACAGTGTGGACGTGGTAGTGGGTAATAGACAGGTAGGCACCTTGTCAACATGCATATCAAGCGCAACCCCACCGGGGATATCAAGCAACAGCTAATCACTTGAAACGACAAAATGAAATAAAACAAATCCAGTAATGCATACAGTGGCGTACGGTGGCGTAACTCTTCGCTAAATTATCATATGAAGTAAGTTGGTTAGCAACTAATTCGCGATAAGGAAAAAATGTCCACAAGTTACTTAAAAATGCTACAACTGCAACAAAGTTAACGAAGATTAGCGCAATTAGTGTAAGCAACGCGGCCAGTTAATAGAAGATTATTTAGGTAGGTAGAACAAACCCAATAAGGTGGAATGAAATTTAGCCAGCTGAAAAAGACCAAGTTTAAGTGTAAGGATGTGACGCGACATATAAAGCACATTACAGCTTTAATCGAACAATTTGCAGAAAGCCAGACAGGTTGGTCTAATGTTTATGATTTCGGCTGTAAATTGTAAAAGGAACAATATTTTGCTCACGTGTGTAAGCATAGGAGTTTTTAGTGTCCGCTACCGAAGGCTGCGTGGCGATCTCGAATTAGTCAACCAAATATTGATCGACCCTAATCATGTTTGCCATCACGTGCTGACACGCAACCATAACATCTATCTCTGAGATAACCCTCTGAAATGATGTGCACAGTTTAGACGCCTGGAATGCCGGCGGAATTGTTTTTCTCTTCAGATTTGCAAACTGAAACTCAGACTTTCTTGTTTCCTCCGCCATTTTGGATATTTTCACAAAACCATTGGATCTTGCCGTTGGCCCACATCACTTCGTTGCCTAAACTGTGCGACTTTAGAATGTATTATCTCTTCAAACCGGATTAACATGGTACTTAAACCTGAAGAGGCGGTACAGAAGTGAGTATTCTCGTTTGCACTTTTCTCACAGTGTGCAACAACTATAACTGTCCCCATTTTGCCTCGTCTTTCATATTCAATACCCACTTACACTACACTTATTCAGCAGCGTAGCGGCCAGACAAACGCTCACGCAGACAACTCACCCATCTTTTGAAAGTGTAGTTTTACCCTCACCATCTTGGAGATTTTGTCAAGCAAATACTTTTCTACCCGGCATACATCATTGTTCATTGATCGACAAGAAAAGGATAATGCGTTTCACGCCGTCGGAAAATATATTTCGACATTTGAACGAATGTTAGCGAACAAGCTGGTTTTTCAGTGGTTCCTAATCAGGCTAATGCACCACAAATGAATGATATGAACGTAAACATCAGCTAAGTACATGTTCAAATACCAGATGGTCTGAGTGACCAAGCTAGACGATTCGCGTTACGGCGACCAACAGTTTGTTAGTGTATGTGTGGCGTTGTCCACACTGTGTCCGTGTTACAGGGGACCAGGGTAGAGTTGGTGCCTGGACAAACTGTTGTGTGCGCATAGGTCAAGGTCATGAATCCTGATGGCTATCGCCTTGGCAGCTGCTAGTAGACGACATCTAACCGCTCTTGTGTGGCATCTGGGTATGCGGTAGATGGGCTGGAACGCCTCATGCGCTCTAATTTGGTGGCCCTAGTCCATCAGGTGTGTAGACACTGCACTTGCCACTGATCTAGTGACGCCGCTATACAGCCAAGCTGGACAGTGTACCCTGGCTCTCTCGGACAGTCTCCTGATAGTTCTTCCGAGATATCTTGATCGACACGAGCAAGAGAAATATACACAGCATGAAGTACTTGACCTTGGAATTCTGTCCTTAAGTTGCTGATTCAGGGTCGGTACTGAGTAGAAGCTTAGCCATAGGCTTACTGTATGGTACGTTCGGGCTAGTGCGGCAGAAAGCCTTCTAGGCGTTGATTCAGCTTCCTAGTTCCCCTTTGAACGGTAACGATAAGTAGATCGGTTTCATTCCTACTGAATCCAATTTTGTCCTCGCTTCTCGTACCTCCATGTTTCTCCGAACGAACCTCTCAGGATATCCATTTCTATCTAATAGGCTTCGTACAAACTTTAGCTCGTCCAAAAGCATGTCGTCGCTGCATATCCTTCTTGCTCGCTCGGTTAGGCACTCAAGAAGGTTCCGTTTCTGGTTGAGCGGGACGAAGCTGACAAACTGAGTATATTGCCCATTCCACGTTGTCTT